>CAEFZY010028347.1:0-26794 GCA_903066815.1 Brachyrhaphis roseni
CAAATTTCCATCTATTCAAACACTTTTTCGAAAAACAAACGAGAGATTTTGCGCAATAGAGTGCACTCGACGCGCGCGTCCAATTCTTTCCAACTTCCAGAGACACGCACGCTGTCTCCGGGCAGATTTCTTCCCAACCCCCGACTTCCTGTGTTTTGATGGAAACGTCACCTCATTGGCTAACCGAAAAAAACAAGTTAGCCAATGATCGGTCATTCTGGAGTGTTTACGGAAGCGAAAAGGTGAATGTGACGTCTCCAGCGGTTGGGAGCGTTGGATTTACTCTACGGCGTCTGCCACACGGTATCGGAGCCGCACACAGGTTCTGATATAGTGGCGTTTGAAAGCGGAAGTCCTGGTGAATAAATCGAACTGAATTAGTTCGAAGAAAATGGCCTGACTAGTTGTTCAGAACGAAAAAAGTAGCCATTGTTCTCCAGGATTTTCCACGTTGTCATCAGAAAAACACGACTTTGTTGGGATTATAACAGCGTGCTACTTACAGTTAAAGGAAAAACAACTGGATAACATTTTCCTGCAAGCTGCCACGGACATTTTGAGCTCACACACGAGTGGATTGGATGATATTTGGGCTTCGATCAAGACTTCTAAAGGTAGGATGCAGAAATATGTTTTTAATTTTTATCACAAACTATTACTTGTGAGCGTCTGTGGTGGATAGAGAAGTTAAAATGGAGTTGATAGTCGTTTTCTGTGAGATGTCCTGATTCTAAAGCGGTATAACAGGGGTATGTTGGCATTGTTTTTGGCTGAGTTATATGCGGTAATAAAAATTTTTTATGCAAATCGCCCGGGCTCTGTTGGGTGGAGGTTAACAGGTTTTAAGGCTGTTTTCACACCTGACAGTCTGGTAGACTGTTGGTTTGCAATGAAAAATCAGACAGAATCCAGGACTAATTAAGGGGCGGAGACAACATTTACATTTCCAGATAGGAAAACACATTTATACTAGACTTTAATCCTAGAAAAATATTTACACAATTATAATTAACTAACTTCACAACTAAAACAAAATCAAATCTAAAAAACATCTTCCCTCCCTCTCAAACAATGGATTTTTCCAGTGATGCTGATTGAAAACACCAGGTTTTCTGCTCATGGGCCCGCTTCCATGGTAACACATGACCTGACCAGGTGACCTCAAAAGAGAAGAGAGAATGATTAAAACAAAATATTAAATAAAGCAAGTTACTTCCTCCAAACAAAAGCAATACATTTACCAGATAAATTAGAATATAGGAAGTACAAAAAACAGCACCTGTTAGGGAGGGGGTAAATCCCCCACATAGACTTGAAACTCATGTTACATTTTCAGCAGATGCAGTTCGCTTTCACACTGCACTGTGTCAAACAATGCGTCACAACTTCTGAAAAATCTGTTCCCCCCCTTGCCTGTGGTGGCGCTGCACCAAGAACTACATAAGGAACTGACACAAAAGCCTCTGAAGAAGACACTGAACGTAAACACAAAGTGGAGTGGCATGAGAGTTTAGTGGTTTTGGGATTTCGCTTCTGTCTTTGGGAAAAGACCATAAACCCACTAGTATGAGACTTGGCTGTTTGCTTTGACGGGAGACCAATTTTGGTCTCCAATCAAACCAAATCTACCAAACTATTTGGTATGAAAACATCCTAAAGGTAGAACATGAGGCAGATCTGTAAACCATATAGTTGAAGTGGCTTCGGTTACATTGAGCTATCTCTGTTGTCATGTTTCTATGGCTGCTGGAAATCATATTGACCACCTATACTCATTCTGCTATATTCTCCTACTGCTCTCCAATTTTATAGCGTTTACTGTTATTTGTGCTTTTAGCTTCATGTTTCCTTCGCCCTTTCTCTTGATAGAAGCTAATCTGGGTTAGGGTTAACTGAGCTAGTTCAGTCAACTGAGCAACATGCTAGTTGACTGAACTAGCATGACAGGATTTTTTTGCCAACTCCGTCAACACAAGATGGCTGAAAGCCCTCATCATATCTGGGGTTCATGATAATAGCTTACACTTTACAGACACAAGGCACAAACTGACTTCATTTTGATGGAGAATTATCAAGGCGTCCTCTCATCTCTTCGTCAGCAGTGCCCTTGTGGCAAACTTGACATAAACATTAACGTATCTCTGGACTGAATCTTGTGGTTTTTGTTCTGAGTAGGGAATTACTGTCCTACCAAGAGGGGATTCTGGATGGGATGCCAAAGAATTTTTAATGAGGTGATGAATCAAATGGACGCTGTGAGGTTCGCATGTAGAGCAAACACACGCATTTAAAAAAAAAGGATACGAAACGCAGGAACTCATTCGGGATAAAAAAAAAAAGACTAGAAATAAAGGTTTGTTCATTCTTTGTTGAAAGAGCAACAAAAATAATGTCATGAGATTAAGAATGCAGAATACATAAGGGGATGTTTCATAAATATACAAAAAAAAAAAATCTTTGTGTGTTATTTGAATGTCCCACCTATTTTACATCAACATTCCTGTAATAACTGCTTGGCTGTGTTTCATCAGTTCTAGCCTGTGTCATTTCCTGTTTCAAAAGTATCAGTCTATCACTGAAGACCTCCAAGTTTCCCTCTAACTATTCTTCCCTCTCATGTCCTAGAGGAAATCCTTAACATTACTGGGCCTACTACTTGCTAAATGCTTCCATTCTTTCCATGCTAACTGCGTGGACTAATTGTAAAACAACCTGCTCTCAAAAAGAAAAATCTTGATCAGAATATGGAATTATAGCTCCATATTTAAAATGTTAGCTTTGTAAAAACCAGTCTCTTGTTCTATGCATCTCTTTGTCCACAACGTTTTTGCTCCCGGCTATTGAGAAACGATTGCTTCCTGGAGGTGTGGACTCTGAGGTTTTATTTTTTACCCAGTCACTAACATTTGCCCGTAACGTGTGTAATATGTAATGCGCCAGATCAATGCTATGAAGGTTACCGGAAATGTCCTGCGTTGTAGACAACCATCCTTCACAGTCGAGAGAGAAGTGCCGAGTTGAATGGGGAAGGCGATGTATTTGCACATTTAAGCTATTTGAGGGCAGTTATGGTCCTTAAATCCCATGATCACCGGGGTTCACTGAGCATAGGTTATGTAAAAAGACATCATTTTGTCCCACTCTCACCATAAATCCGATTGAACTCATGCTTTTAGGTATTTTGCGACGAACAAGAGTATTTGTTAAATCCAAGAACAATGAAAGATTTTTTCTGATACTTTCTTCAAATAAGGAAGCCTGGTGCACCTGTGGATGTATTCTAAGGCAACAGTCAGTTGCTAAATAGTTGCATTTCCACTGGCCGCATAAGTGTACAATTTACATTGCGAGAGGAAATTTGCTTAATGAAAATTCCAATTTCAAAGTTTTTGATAAAAAGTTTTGGCACTAGGATGAGGTTGTTTTTTTTGTTTTGTTTTACTGCATCAAAATGTGTTTATTTCACAAAACACTTTTTTTGCATCACACAAGTCACATGATCAACAACCAGAAGCAGAAACCATGAATAACAAAACCACATAGCATGTTTTTTAATGCCTTATTGCATGAACAAACCTATGCATGTGTTATTTGAATTGTGTTTGTTATTTAATGGAAACACTGCAATTGGCAAATTATTATCATTATTATTATTACATTAGTGGAATATTTACAAAGTTTTGCACACATTTGTAATGGAAATGCACTTAGTTGATAGACAGTTGATAGAACTTTTCTATCAACTGTCTACTAAAAACACTTGTGCAACAGATCCAAAAATACAAGTAGAATAACTAAAGTTGGTGTGAATTCATCACCTTAGACTTTGAAGGCAGACTCGCTCATATACTGGTACTCAGTTTTAAGGACAAAAGCCTACTTACTGCTCTTTCTTCTCACAAGGCACCTCTCGATGGGCGCCACCTAATTGCCACTTCAGATGACTAGAATGAGAGTGCAAATTAGATGAAAGGGTTTGTTGACTTCAGCCTCAATTAATTTTTGAGGGTGAGTAATTCAAACTCTAGCACATTTCATCAAGAGTTGTGGAAAGTCAATGAGATCTCTCACGGATTAACATTTATTTTCAGGTGATAAGTAATTTATGATGAATTAGCTTTTAATAACGAGGTTCTGAGCACGTGCATAATGTTTCAGCCCACCTCAGCAGAGCTGCGCTTTTTCCTGTGGGTGACAATTAGCTTACAACAAGCGCTTGTACCGGTTGCTCGAGGGACAATTAGTGTACAGCAAGTTGGCGATTTGTCATGTTTGTCACACAATAGCATAAAACAACCACCCACTGTGGAATTGGCTGAGTTATGAAGCTGCCATGTAGATTCTGTTAAGGACTCACACTTTTTCTGTCCTTTGACACTAACGGTGGCACAAATGAGCACATAAATAAAGTCAGCAACGGTTGGACGGGCCTGTCACCGGCCACTGGTCAGATGACAGGTCGATGTAAAACCATTAGAGTTTTCCTCTGAGCGTAAGGCCGGAACCTGGAGACAGAAAGCACTGACTGTGGGAGAAAATCTGCCATTTTTAAACATTTAAAGAAATCTTTTGTGTGTCACTATGCCCGGTAGATTGCTCTAACAATAAGTGGGTTAGCATTCATCTGCTTTCCCAGCGGTCGTTGATAGATGTTGGGCCAACCACAGAATGATCATTGACGTAAAATAATTTTCAATGTTTTATGTTTTGATAAGAATTCATTTTTTTCAAACTTATGAAGCCCTTTGCAAGGTTTCATATCTGCTTTCACAGCTGATTACCATAATTTTCTAATATCTACTCAGTCTTATGTAAGAAGTTGATGTGTTATGATGTAACATCTGTCTCTTTTAAATGTCTGAGATTTAAAATGTAAAATTAATATAAAGGAGAGGGGTTTCATACAGTTTTTTTAAGTAAATATTGGACATTTCAATTAAAGTGGGATTTGACTTTTATGAATATTTACCAGCATATTTCGTGTGTTTAAAAAAATGGAGGTATGAACTGGCCTTGAGGTGAATAATTGAGGTTTAAAATGTTATTTATATTTGTTAACTATTTGAAAATGAATTCCTCATGTATCAAAAAATTTTAAGATATTAGGTGCATTTCCATTAACCATAAAATTGCGCAAATTGAAATGTCAAAGATATATTTGTTTAATGGAAATGTGCCAATCTTGGAAAAAAATTTTTTTTTGCTAAGATGTATTTAGCAAGACTACGATGGAAACAGGTTTTTCACATCACGAGTCACCTGATCAACACCCGGATGTTGCTACTGGAGAAAATGATGAAGACGTTGATCCCTGATAGACGATGAGATCTAGCACCATGGCTGAATTATGAGCATATGTCATCTGTCACTGCCAATCACTTTTCATGACTTATCAAGTGAACTAGTGACCAGTCATTTCTTATTCAGTGGAAACGTCATAATTTCTAAATTGTATTTCTTCGACTTGAGTAGAAAAACGACAAAGATTTGCACACATTTGTAATGGAAACACAGGCAGAAGCAGTTTCTTTCTGGGTTAATGTTACATTTTTATTCATGAAAATATTTTTTTTCTTTGACCCACAAACTGGCTTTTAGAAATGTAAATGTTTTCCTGCTGGCCAGCTGTAAAATCACACACACAGTTAGCCAAATCTTAGAGATTAATCTAACAAAGGAAACTCTGAGCCTGTACTCATCGTCCTGTCTCTCTGCAGACACCAGCTGGAAAATGACTCCCAACTGAGAATTTATTCACTGCTTGACCTCAATGAGAATCTTAACATTTGACTTCCTTATAGTGAAAAAGTTGTTGTTTGCGGGAAGGAATGTCCGACTGTAAATTCAAGGAGGACAGTATAAACAGTTTAGCTTCACTCAGTCGCCTCTTTCATTGTTTTCCTCCAGTGAGGAACTTTAGCCAGTGTTTGGCTTTGTGCCTTTTCCCTGATCTCTGCCTCTCTTTCTCAGCCTCTCTCTATCCAAGCAGTTAGTAGCCCTTGACTCTGGCTGTCTCTTTATATGTTTGGCCAGATCACTATCTTTATCTGTCAAGTGATGGATGGCTGGGGGTGAGGGCCACTGACTTGTGCTGGATGGAAAACAACTGGCTTTTCTCCATCTCTCCCTCTCACACACACACACCCACCCCCACTCTCACACATACTGGGAGATTGGCCCTGGGAGGTAGTGTGAGTGTTTGTAGACAGGCTGGTTATCTGAATGACTGGCAGCTGGCATCCAGCTGCTGGAGATAAAAACCAGGCGGACGCATGCAGACTCTCAATCTGAATAACCAGTGTGACATCCTTGTATGCAAATTCTTCTTTAAAATGTTCTGCTTTTGCACCAGATTTTTAGAATTTTTTTACTTTTTTTTGTCAGTCAACTGGGTTTGCTTCTGATTATAAATAGAGTAGAAAAGGTGTGTTTCCCTTCATTTTTGGTAGGAAAAGATTGCATCGGACCTAAAACCTCACACCATGGGCGTAGGTTTGGGTATGGACGGTCGTGACATGTCACGACCAATATTCAAGGGATATAAAATAGTCCCGACCAATTTTTGCCATATTAATAAAAAAAAAAAACCATATGTATTTTTAACAAAAACAAAATAAATAAACGAAAATCTACATTGATTAGTGGTAGCATTCATTTTAAAATTCGCTGTTATGAACTATGACGACCCATGCCGCTATTGGCTGCAACAGGCGGCGCAGAATTGCGACATTGGTTCCACTTTAGCTACCGTGGTTCTCTTTCACACTGCAATTTCTTTATAACAACTGAATATGACATAGTTATTTGATTGTGCTATAAATGGCTCTATGTGTCTGGAATGTACATAATACTGCCCCTTTCATTAGGCCCATATTTGGGTTTTTAAAAATCAGATGTAACATTGTACATTTATCATTTTATTTTCATTTACTGGGAGTGGAAAAGGCATCGTATCACTAACAGAAAGGCTTCCTCTGTGATAAATTTCCTAAAATAAACAGAATTTTCAATGATGTTCTAATTTATTGAATGGGTCTGTAATCATTAAGATACATTTTTGTAAAAGGTTTTTAGAAGGCGAGGCATATTGAACTAGTTCCATAAGTATTTATGCAGTTTTATTTTATTTTATTAGAATTAATCCTAAAACTCAGTGAGTGACTGTGATATCTGCCGGCCTCACATCTGACCGGTGTGTACACTGTGAAGATGCCAGGTCAAAATTGCCATCAGGTTATATTGTATACTCCATCAGTCTCTGCTCTATATGCACGGCCATCATTACACTTATTATATAAGCAGGTGTTAGCATGCTGAGGATGACGCTCGCACACACACACACTCCGAAACACGCAGACACACCATTTGAAATGAATTCAGCCTGACTTGCCTCTTCTGCTAACACATCCCGGCTTTAAGCTGATTGAATCTACAGCGGGATTCTGATCAGCGGCGCTTTAAATTCCTCTCACACCAAAACCCCTTCATGCTTTCCCTCCACAGACGACTTGAAAATTCATCTTGTGAGAGACGAGTTCTGCACAAAGTTCTCACACACAATTCTGTATACCAATAATTGTATTCATATTGGCTTCAGATAACCAATACTGTCCTCCACACAGACACAGAAAAATGCTTCATTATCCCCTAGCAAAGTCAAACCAACATGTGACAGCAGCTAAGGTTCATAAAGTCTGTCTTTAAATCATAATATACGTACAAAATGAGATTTAAAGTTCAGCATAATACATACGTCTAGGAGTTTCCAGCAGCAGGAGTTTCTACGCCGCTCTGCTCCGGAACCAACTCCCTGAAAACCTGAGGTAGAAACCGAGAACATTGTTTTTCTAATCAGTCCAACTAATAACCCGTTTGCTTTGTCACTGATGAGTGTTTGAGACGAGACTGAAGATTCAATCTGCATTTTAACTTCTTTTATTATTATTATTATTATTCAAAGCTATTCAGAGCCTGAAGGTTTTGTTGTCATGTCTTTCATGTGCAGCACTCTGGATTGTCTTGTGTATGAATGGCGCCGTATAAATAAAGTTGCCTTGGTTTCGTTTCGGCACTGGATGCTTTTCTTTTACATGTTGCACAAAAATCTATTTTGAGTGAATTCTAATGCACCGCTATTGTGGAGGGCTTTATGACTTTTATGTTTTCTTTTCTTTTCTTTTGAGAGCCAATCAAAAGTCTGTCATGTAAACATAAACAAATCTACTAGGAAGCAGAAAACATCACATGACAACCTTTTAAAGCAAATTATAGTCCTGATATATTCAAAGAAAAACACCAAAGCAAATTACAATCATGTCAAAATCAACAGAAAACTTTTGTAAAATATGATTTTAGGAAAATATTTTTATGTTCTTAAACGGTTTTGTGTGTTGAAAGAAGCAATCCTCTGTCAAAAAATAACCCCAGTGTTTGTTTATTAGAAAAGGGAAAGATGCAAAATCGCATCTTACTTGTGTGCAAGTAACAGCAATGACTATGCTGCCTCTAGTGGTAGTGAGAGTGACTGCAGTTGTCTGTTTTTTAAAAGTGGTATTTCCTGAAAACATGTTTCTATTCAAGCCTCTCTTAGGCTTGAATACTTTCACTGAATGCCTAGCTCCTTTTAGCACATCTTGAACACAGCAATAGTCTTTTCCAGAGTCTCATCAGATTGTTTTTGAAGCAAAAATGAACCCCCAGTGAGAAAAGAGAAGCAGCTTTGTTTTTCCATCGCTGCTTTTTGCAGGTCTTGTTTTTGTACATTAGATTTACCGTGTGGATACAAGAGCTCCAGCCGGAACAAAATGTAAAAAAAAATGTGAATAATTGTATTAAAATTTTTAGCATGTTAAAATCTGCGTTATTAATTATTTAATCAAAATGAACACTTTAAAGTCCTGGCCCTGCTTAGTAACAGAAATAGAAGCCGGGAATGAAGATGAACTGATTTAGTGTGGATCTTTATAGTGAATTTAAATGTGTGCAAGTAACAGCAACTATGTGAATGTCAATATATATTTTTCTATTTGTGAAAAAAAAGTGAGCAGAGACATGAAAAGGACTGAAAGTTACAGGGCAGTATCATGTAAAATAAGATTTACATCATGTTGTAATTTTATTCCTTCATCAAAATCATACCTGGACTGTTGCCTTCATTCTTTTCACCCATTCATCTGTGCAGAACCCCTGCACCCTGCAGGGTGTTAGCTAGCACCGCCTCCTTGGAGGCTCCTTCAGACTAGCCAGCAGCAATTAGCAAACACCTGATGGACATCTGCTGAGCTACGTCTCAGTGAAGCTCTGGTAAAAACTTTATTAAAGGTTAATAGAGAAGCCGTGTTGCGATGACTTCCTGAAGGCGGAGCTTCAGAGAGAGTGGGAGTTTCTTAAAGAGATTTCAGTCAATTAAATAGCAAAGTAATTTTTTTTAAGTCATGTTTGATATATACAGCAATTGTTTTAAAACAACTGGTAACATAGTTGATTATGCTATAAAATGGCACTGTGTGGCTGGAAAACACATAATACTACCTCTTTAAAGTCCTCCGTCCTCCACACACTCCACATGCTTTCTGCTTGGCTACTTAAATGACACACTTTGTCCTGCGCAATTTGCAATATGAATGCGATTCCCAGGGACAACAGTGCTGCCAACCAAAAATTACCTACATGTTGCTGACAGCATTTTCTTGCTCTATTACAGTATTAAAGGCTCAACATGAAACTAAAGTTGTTGGAGATGAATTTTACTGCAGGGACTTTAGTGTCCCACCATGTTTCAGAGGGGATTTTAAAGCAAGGAGAATTTGGGTTTTATTCGGCTGCAGCTCTGGCTTTACACACGCCTCACTTGGAGACGGAGATGAGGGGTGGGGGTCGGGTGGGGGAATGAGAGGATGAGGAGGAGTTCGAGGAGCGGAGGTTTGAAAATGTCAAGTCTGGAGAGATTAACAAGCTAGCGGAGGAGGACTGAGTTTGGTTTGAGTCTGCCTCCTCCACTTCACCATCCTATCTCTTCTGGCACACACAGTTTTGGCACACACATCTTTTACACACACTTATAATCATTCACCCTTTTTGTTTTGCAGACTCTCCCTCTCACGCTGCTGCGACTTGCAACCAACATGCTGCTGCCTTGTGGGGATTTGGTGAATGAGCTGCAAAGAAGAAGAAGACGAAGCAGAAGAAGAAAAAAAAAACTAGAGGTTGAATAAATTTCAGAAAGGGGGTTAGTGGTGGAAATGGAGAAGTTGGCGCTCATTGTTATGCATGAAAAGTCTGGCAAGCTGAGGAGACAAGAACGCGGAGAGAACAGAGAGCGGAGTAGAGGAGGAAAGCGGTGCTCTTTAATTCTGTCAGTTCAGAAAGAGTAAACACTTTCATATACACACCTTATTTCTTCATCATGTCTGAATAAACGCTCTGATAAGAGACGACGTGAGCCTTACAAACCGGGAGGGAAACAACCAACATGGAGGAATGCTTAAGCTGGTGAGAACTGACCGTTTGGTAGAAACTGGTCAGAGGAAATCGGAGTTTTCTTAAAACACTTCCAACTTATCAGTTTTCAATTTTCAGACAATGGGATAATAACATGATTCCTTTGGTTCCTTTCTGTATTTTATGGAACCTGCAGGGTGTTAGCTAAAAATGTGCACATGATGTTTCTTGAGCTAACAAGATACGATTAGAGGGCTTACAGGTTAGGTTCCTCAAAATGACAGAGTTACTGGGTGTTTTTTTTATTTTTGATGGTACTTTTTGGAATGTACGTTCTTCGAAGAAATCTGTAAATATCTGCATAAAAATTACATACTTTCAAGTAGGTATCTTCATGTAACACTGTTTTTTTGGAGCTTTATTTTCTCATTAAAATCAGACCTGAAATGTTGCCTTGGTCCTTTCAAGCATGTTTGAGAAATCCTTTAATCTCCATGGCAACCTTTCAGCTGTGTAAAACGCCTAGTGGACCTAGCTCCACCTTTGAGGACAAAGCTCATCTTTGAAACTACAGTATCCAAGCTTCAGAGCTGGTGTCATCCAGAGAACCCCTCCTCCGTGACTCCCCCACTCAGTTCCTTCAGACTAGCCAGCAGCAATTAGAAAACAGCTGGTCAAACATCTGCTGAGCTCATTACAAGAGCTACTTCTCAATAAAACGCTGGCAAAAAACATTGTTAAAAGGTTAATAGAGGAGTGATGTAGTGATGACTTCCTGAAGGCAGAGTTTCAGAAAGATCAGGAGTTTTTAAAGAGACAGAGGCCCAATTTCAAGGTGTTAAATCAGAAAGAGAAATGAAGTCATATTTTTACAGTTTTACAACAACTGAAGGTAATATAGTTTCTTGACTCTCCTATAAAATGGTCCTATGTACCTGGAAAATGCACAATACCACCACTTTAAATTTCAGAGAATCAAAATGCAGGTTCTGGGAAAAGCAACAAGTAAATTCTTGGAAAGTGACCAATAAGTTCCACAAAAGTGTAAGCATTATATATAATACATATAAAAAAATATTCACCACTTTGGGTGTTTTGCCCTTTTGTTGATTTCACAAATCAGTTACAATAAACAAAATTTAGCTTTTTGACAAAACATTACAAAAAAAAAAAAAAAAAAAAAACCTTTAACATTAAATGAAAATGTAGCCAAACACAGAGTCTTTGTCTGGTGGCCAAAATGCTCAATTCTGATCTCATCAAATCAAAGAATTTTCTTCCTCTTGACCATAGATTCTCCCGCATGCCTTTTGGCAAACTCTTGTGTTGCCTTGATATTTACACACAGGTCACATTCATTCCATTTCTTGATGATGATTTAATTGAAGTCCACGGGATGTTCAGGGCCTTGGAGAGATTTTTATCACCATGCCCTGACTGATATGTTCCAATAACTTTTTCTCTGACTCTCTTGTAAAGTTCTTTAGTCTTCATTCTGTACGAAAAGCCAAGAACACTAAACAACCAGTCGATGGACCTTCCAGACTCAGGTCTCTTCAATCACTTCAGACACTCACTGCACTCCATTCCATTCATTGTGAGACTGTCAGCTCCAATTGGCTGGATCTCTGTTGAGTTAGGTCAGATACTTTAAAGGTAGTAAATATTTATTAAATCACCTTCTTATTTTATATATTTAATTTAGTTATTATTTTTGTAGGAATGTCTTTTTAGTTTTGACACTGAAGAGTGAGTTTGCCCCATTTTTGGGGTCAAAAAAGTCAGATTATGTTGATTATAACTGATTTGCAAGCAAAATAAGTACAGATGCACTAATCCGATGTTAATATTTATATCGGTCCAGAAACTGAAATAAATTCTATTGGTGACATTGAGCCCAATCCATAAGGGTAGAGATATCAAATACATTTTTAAAATCAATACATGTATGACTATGTTTTTTTTTTTTTTTTTATAAAAGAAGCATTATAAGTCTATTCAACGCCGTTTTTCTGTAAGATAAGATAAGATTTATTTGTCATTGTCATCCACAGATTACAACGATTGGATCATTATCGGCTGATACTAAACCTCAGATATTGGTATCAGAAGTGAACAAAGTGGATTGGTCCCTAATAATAAGAATAAAACATCCAAAGGAGTGATTACTTTAACTCAGCATTAAGTGCTGCATAACATAGGATGCAAAATCCTATTCTAATCTTATTGTCATTTTTTTCAACAAATTCTTCTACCTAAGGAATATCTTATACCTTATGCAGCCTAAACCTTTGCTCATGACGACAGCAGCCACCGAGATAAAGATAAAAAACAAGACATTCGTCTAATTTTATCTTCAAAATGAAAGTGCTTGCTGTGATAAATGATACAAGTTAACTCCTGTGGAGAAGCCTGTGCAGTTGATGACAGATGTGGTAAACATCTGTTTTTTGTACAGTTTGTACCTGTTTTGTGTCATAAATAAATGATGGATTGATCTGCAGCTCCATAGTCACAGGGAGAAGAAACCGATGGATGTGGAAAACGCAAACTGCATTTCAAACATGAAAAGAAAAACACACTGCAGCAAATCTAATGTACTTCATCAATTTTTGACCAAAAACATCGTATGCTTAAGCAGTGGTGGAGTTGTGCTGGTTTGTACAGAGCTGCACACATTATAAACCAACCCCAACATTTGTTTCAGCACTTCGGCCGGTCAGTCTGGGACGGCTGTTGGAAAGCCGTCAGAAGGCTGCAGGTTTAAGAAACGTTTCCCTTCTCTTTCTCAAGACTTCATTCTTCAAATATAGTGAGTTGAATTTAGCATTTTTTTTAAGCTGAAAACACTTTTTTCCCAGAATAAAGTTGGAACCTTTGAAGCTCGCCTTCCAGTGATCCTGAAAGTCGAAGTGAGAGGACGGCTACTTTGAAGGAAGCGGCAGCGAAAAATCAAGCCAGGGAAGGTTTCTGCGTTAGTAGAGTGTTGGGACTCCTGACGTCAGCAGTCAAGGTGTGCTGGATTTTAACAAGCAACACAAATCTGGAACAAACTTCCAGGAAACTGCAAAACAGCTGAAACACTGAGTTCCTTTAAGTTAAGGCTAAAAACCCACCTGCACTCAAAAAAGTGCATTTGGGCTGTAGTTCATGGACTTCATTACATTAATGTAGATTCTTTTGGTTTAGTGATGACAACTTACTGTTATGGCCGCTTTGGCCAAAAAATTAAAAGGGATTCTTTATTAGTTTACATCTTTATTTGAAGTAAACTGAATGATTTGAGTAAGACTAACTTACATTTGTGAAGTTAAGCCAACTTAATAAATGAAGTTGGATAAACTTAATTGAATCACTTGTTCCCAATTGAAGCAATTCAATTAAGTTGGCTCAACCATTTTCTTTTTATTCAGTGTGTTAAAGGTTGCTTTTCAATCTTATTAAATGAAACACTGACACGTCATCAATATTTGGTGTGTATTGAGAATTTTGATGAAATGTGATGTTTATTACTGGTTTTCTCAAATTGGTGACTTTATGTTGATGTTATGACTTTAATTTTGTGTTTTTATGATGTAAAGCACCTTCAACTGCCTTATTGCTAAAATGTGTTATGTGTTTTACAAATAAGCTTGATTGATTGATTGATTGAAGAGCACACTGCTTGGTTTTCTAACAATTTTGCATTTGATGTTCCAAATAGAAAGGTCAAAGTTAGAAAACTTTATGTAAATACCAGTAATTTTTCTTAGAAAATAGGTAAACTGTGCATTAAAAAACCTTAACAGATAACCAGAAACAATATTTAGAGAGATTTAGCATTCTATTTGGCTGCATTTTACTTTTTTGGGGGAAAATAAAGACAGTTGCAATGGTTTTAGCCTCTGCTGAGGCTGCCTTACTGTCTACATTCAAAGTATCACACCCAGATCCTTTCATTGCTTTAATAGTTACTTTTTTTTCATCTACTGCAGAATGCAACTGTTTCTGCCCTGAAACACTTATATTGTGCAGAAAAACAAGGTTTTTCAGATGAACAGGAGCAGATATTACCCAGCTGAGGAGCTACAGAGGTTCATGTGAGCTCGTTACTACATTTCTGAGCAGCTTTGAAGCAGAAACATGAGGCAGACAATAAGCTCAACACATGCTGCTTCACACGGCCCTCATAACCAGGACGATTGGTTAATAATTCATGCTACAACAACGACTGTATCAAAGAGGGGCGCACCACTCTCACTGCGCATGTGGCTCAAAGAATGATTGTGTGTTTGAGTCAAAGAGAGACTGCCTGTTTTTAAAGCAGGTAAGGAAGGGTTTTTGTTTCCCTCATCTTTTTCTGTTACAAAAGGAGTAAAGATTTTCAGATACGTCAGTGTAAGCAGGGATTTTCCCATTTTCTCTTTCCACTCACGTATTGTTAATAGTATCAGTATTTATGTCTCCGTCTCCTGCTATAGACAGTTTCCTCTCCACTGTCACCCAGTACTTGTTCAGGATTCGTCTCACCAATCAGGTGCTATTGAAAATCAGGTGCTATTTTCTTTAGGTAGACAGATTTACACTAATTAAACTATTCATGATTGTAGCTGAACCTGGGTCTCACTGTGTTAAAGTGGCAGTATTATGTAAAATGGACATTTTTTTAAGCTTCATGTTATGTTATAATGTTATCCCCCCACTGTAAAACAGTGTTTGTAAAACTTTAGTTTGTTCCACTAAAGGAAGTCATCATTTTAATTGCCCCCTGTGACCTTGTTGGGAGCAGAGGTCATTACTGGAGACTAACGTCCAGTCCTGATGAGGTGCAGAGTCATCTCTAGGGTCCTGATTATGGTCAATGGTTTAGGTAGGAGAATAGGATGAACATCTGGGTAAGAATTAATACTATAGTTCTATTGTCTGTGTTTTTAATGGGAGCAGCAGTAGGTGTGTGTGTGTGTGTGTTTACTGGTGATTCAGCATTCTCATTTTACTTGCAGCTGTGTTAATCTGGGTTTTACTCGATCTCTGTCAAATATGCACAAACAAATATACTTTCTTGCCCCACATATGGGCAATTATTAAATATATATTCACCTATAGAGACACTATGATACATCATAAAACTACTAATCTTCTAAAAATTCAGCCAACCACCAACCCATCCATTTGCAACTCTCATATCAATCTTTTTTCTTTCTTTCTTTCTTTTTTTAAATCTGGGAAAAGTTTTGTGAATGTGTATTCAGTTCGATGTTCCAGTTTCTAAAAAGCTCAGATGGAAAGAAGGGCGTATGTGAACAGCAATTTTCGGGTCTCAAAGGTATTTACGTCTGGACTTTTGCCTGGGCCATTATAACACATTAATGTGCTGTGATCAAAACTCTTTTTTTTTTTTTTTTTCCACCAATGGCTTTTATAGTCGTTGGTGAAAGGTGAACCTCAAACCTGTTCTCAAGTCTTTTCCTTTTTCTTCAGTTCAGTTTTTCTTCCTGGATTCCAGTGTTGACCTTTGACCCTCTTGCTGTTCACTATGACCAGGGCTCCTGTCCCTGCTAAAGAAAAGCATCCACATAGCATGATTTAAGGTAGATTTAAGGTGTGTGTGATGTGACGGATAAGTTTTATCCCAACACACAATGTTTAACATGTTGGCTCAAACATTCAAAGTTGGTATAATGTGAACGTTGGTTACGTATTGTAGCCACTTTCAGAATTTTACACGACCTTCTCTTAAGAATTTCAATTTTCTTTCCACTCTTTCTACTGATAACTCCTTCATAGTTATTATGTGTCTGTTAGCTGCATCTGTGAGTCATGCTATGTTTGCTCAGTCTGGCTGTTTATGTTTGAAGTTGCCCGTTAATCTTTAGGTGATGGATTCATTGGTGCAATGTGAAATACAAATTTGTGAAATTGTACGATTAGTTACACTGACTTTATCTTGATTATATTAGACTTAAAGAGGAAAATGCCTGTCCTCCCACTATGAAAATGTGTGACTGTGATGTTTGTTGGATGATCTAATTTGCCCCTGTAGGTCAGAGTGTGTGCTTGCATGGTTGTTTCTTTCTGTTGCCTGTCCCCCAATTGACCAATAGAGATTGGCACCAGCCCTTCCATTACCCATCAAGGACAAACTGGTATAGACGATTGATCTTGATCTGGCAGGTAATTTCAACCTTAAGGAGACACCGTGTCCAGTACCGACTGTCCTCACTTCTCAGCAGGTCAAATGCCAACTGGTTGTAAAGGAAATAACCATATGATATTTCTTCCTTTATGTTAATTTTACATGATGGTGACATGACTGCATGTCTGTATTTACAACTCCTGTAGTGCTTCTGACTCCTCAGATCTATGGGGAAAAATACAACTGCTTAGAGTTTGTGGACTGTTCAAAACAGCCATGCAAAGATGTAAAATGCACTGATAAACCTGTTATATTATTGAAATCTTGCTTTTTGTTTCATTGGTGCAGAAAGACTTTAAGGTCTAGGAAAGTCAGCCTCTCATCTTTTACTCTGCAGCTATGGATCTGACACCAGCATACACAGTCTGACCACCAGATAATCAGGCTGCCATGGACTTTATGGACATGTTGAAAGATTCCGCTGCATTAGTGAAGTGGCTGACCCACGATGGATGCAGCACTGCCACCCAATCGATGCAACTGCGACTCAAATTACTTTCTGTTTCATTTGGCTATTAATTATCTAACTAATTGGGAGGAAAGTCACAGAGCGCTGACCTTCCATCCGGTCAGTTGGTCCTTGCATTATTATTCTGAATCTGTTTTAGAGTTAGTCCGCTTTTAATCAACTATTCTCCTAAAAAACTGTAGAGGCCAACTGATTTGAAGCTAGCATGTAGAGCATTTTCTGCCTCCAGTCCTTGGCCTGTTTGCCACCGTCTTTAATCAAGATTTGAATGATGCCACTGATTAAACTTCACATTACTGCTGTTTTAAACCCCCACTCCATCCAAATGATGTTTCAGGTACACAGAATCAGCTGCTAGTGTGTGATCACTGGCTGAAATGTTAGTTTTCTTTTCCTCTGCTACGCTTACAGGTTTATTATTAAAAGCCTCTTAAAATATACGTGACAAAAAAAGATGTAACTTTGATTTAACATGGTTATCCATCTCATTAAATCAACCATAATGCCTTGAATTGGAAAGTAATTGGAAATCCTTCACTTTCTGGCCTGACAATGGTTAGCTGATCATTATTTTTTGGGATTTGGCATGAACCAATTTTTTCCTCCCACTTGTCATCACAGTGAATCATCAGAACCATCAGAATATATGAAAATAAAATCACTAAAGTCCTTATTAGTGTGAGAGATCAATAACTCTTAGGCAGCTAAATTTTCCTGTTGTTTGCAATAGGCTTGGTATGACTTGATTTAGTGAACGTTGCTATGGCAACTAGCGAGTATCGATGATTTACAAATGTGTGATTTATTTGCAATGTGGACACGGAGTGGAATGGGTCTCCCCTGCTCTGACTGTTGGTGAAGGTTTGATGTTGGATGGAGTAAAAAGGAGGCGTGTCAGATGAAGTCCCGCCTCGACGGTTGTGTCGTCTTGCTGAAAACCACATGAACCACGTAAAATGAAACAAAAATATGACGGATTGACTGAGCTGAATGAGTTTAGTCCTATCGAACGTGTCCTTGCTTTTTTGCCACTTGTGACTTGTGACTTCGCAAAGCGTTGTGGCTCTTTTACAGTGTTGCGCAAAGTGTCAGAGTTGAACTGTCTCATTGAGACTCCAGGCAAAAGGAACTCTTCAAAGTTGTGGCACATAAATCTGTTAAAGGTTTATCATTCCCGTATCATTCCA
Source organism: Brachyrhaphis roseni (assembly GCA_903066815.1). Taxonomy (NCBI): domain Eukaryota; kingdom Metazoa; phylum Chordata; class Actinopteri; order Cyprinodontiformes; family Poeciliidae; genus Brachyrhaphis; species Brachyrhaphis roseni. The sequence continues at coordinate 18,272 of CAEFZY010028347.1, forward strand.
AGGTTTTTCAACCATGAGCTCAGTGTTGGTTGCTTCGAAGGTGACTGTCCAGAGTGTGTGAACTTTCTGCTCCAGAAGCATGTTTTCTCCCACAGATGTGCTCAGCTGATCTGCCATATGTGATTTATGGCAGATCAGTCCACATAGGGTATAATTGTTCCATGTGTTTTACTTTAACGGCGAATAATCAGGAGAGGTGAAGCAGCCCAGACAGAACATAGAGACCTGTCATGGTAAAAACTGGGGATGAGTAAACAAATGCAACATGGTGTGAAGAACGTCATCGTTTACGGCCTTGATTCAAAAAGGTTTCACTTTGTGCTGTTGTGTTTTTGTTTGTCCAAAATGCTGTCGCCATGTAAACCAGAAGCGAAATGCGACAAAACGCTTCAGTCTTGCTGTTCTGGAGTTGTCGTCTAAACAGAGCCTAAGCATGCTTCTGTTAACTCAGGGAGGCAGAATAATGATAATAATAATAATACACCACATTTTTTCATATTTCTTTAAGAAAAACAATCGTTGATATTTTTACCCCTTTCACTTCATAATTGCCGTTGACATAAAAATCTCAATAAAACAGAAGTTTGCTATTGCCGTGGGGTTACATGTGGAGAACTTCAACGGCAATCGATAGTTTGAAAGCTACTGCAGAGACTTCATCTGAAAATAAACTTAGAAATACGTCAAAAAACTGAAATTTCACTTGAATTCTTAATAATCAACCGACTAGATCTCTATGTAAGAAATAAAGTCTAAAAAACAGTTAGTGGCTTTAAATTGAAAAGCAGATTGCAGGGTACTGAGAGTAAAATGATGAAATGAGAGAATATGGAATGTGCTGAGATTGAGCAAGTTTTATTCCCTCATCTTCACCGACATCATATTACATCATCAGCAAATGGGTATATTGAATCACGCCTTGCTCTCTCTCTCTACCTCGCCCATCTGCCCTGGAGTCTGTCGCCTTCATTCATAATCAGTTTAGGACGTAAAGAGAGGGCGGTCTGAATGTAAAGTGGCATTAATCCTGAGTAACCTCTCGGCAGGTCTGGTCTGACAGCATTAAATGGAACTGGGTCGCGTTGAGCAATATCTGTCGTCCCTCTGCCGCCTCGCGTTACATCAAACACTTCCGTATTGTTTTCTGCAGCTGCCGACATGTCGGCTCGTTTTCGCACAACGCCGGGCAGCGCTTGTACCGTGCTTAACCTTTTCTAACTAAAACCATACGGTCATATTGACAGACCCTCTCTGGGTTCTGCACCGCGGTTCGCCTCCTCAGGCTGGACGGACAATGAGGACCAGACACCAAGGCTATTACAGTTAACTAAGACTAACTAAATAGCACAAATTGAAATTGAGGAAACATTTTTGTTTAATGAAATAATAATAATAACAATAATAATAATAATAATAATAATAATAGTAATAAAAACTGCAATTGATGGGAAAAAAAACTATGGCTAAGTGGAACTATACCAGGCATTTCGAAAATGAACTAAAATATGCTGAAAGTACAGATTTCAGTTCTGCCTCTCTGACTGATTGCTCATTATGCTCACCTGTTCTCTGCTGCTCCATGTTCCTAGAGCCTAAACGTTTTTAAAAAGGTTTTATTGGCTCTGATGGCCTTTATTTGAGAGTGGTCAGACAGAAAAGTGGATAATGAGTGAGGAAGAAGACATGTGGCAAAGGTCATCAGCCTGGGACTCAATCCTGTGACGGCTGCATCAGGGACTAAGGCCTCTATTGATGGGTTGAACTTCAGCCCTTTGCCACTACAGCAACTCTGTTATGGAAAAACACGTTTTCTTTTTCCAAAATTGTCGTGTTTCGTTAAGCAAATGTATTTTTAAAAAAAGTCATATTGTACAGTATGGTCAACGGAAACACAGCTACAGTTGTCATCGGTTTCTGCATAACAGTGTGAATCTTTCTGTTGACACGGGCACTACTAGTCTCCCTACGGACGGCTCTGTTGATCATTTACCAGTCATTAAATTTACCAGTCATTAACTTTCCCTTCGCTGACCTTCCTGTCGCTGAGAACATCTCGCATCCACCAAGCGATGTAGAATACCTTCACAACCTCGACCAAAACGTCGCTCTCCCGAGGAGGGGTGTAATCAAGCCAGTGGTGTGCAGCTGTGGTTTTCTCATTTTTCTCCTCTCACTCTGGTTTTTGTTGAGACAACTTATAGAAAACAAGCTTGAGGGGTGATGAGGTTACTAGACTAAAGGGAAAATAAAAGAGGAGGGACGTGTACAAAGAAAAGAGAAGCTCTGCACCAGGTTTTACTCAGGACTTCCCTTCTTAAAACGTTAACATTCTTGTAATAAAGTACAGTTTTACGTCTGGGATCCGTATTTAACCTTAAAGCTGCTGTATGCAACTTTTACAAAAATATGTTTTTTCCACAGGTTTCTGGCTCTACTAACTACTGAAATGAAAGCTAAAAAATCAAGGCCAATGAAAGTACCTAACATTTTCTATTCAAGATATGAATCTCATTCTAAAAAATTACAAATTGTCTGTCTGCATCCGCTCTGTTTGCTGGAAGGCCAAATTTGAACTTGGTCCACACTTTGGACATTGCTGCTTTCTTGTTATGTATGGCTGAGGTCATCACCACGTATGACCTAAAATAAGGCCGATTTTAAAACCAGACACAAAACGTTGGATCCTTGCTTACTTTAACTGAAGTGTTATCACAGTTATGGTGCATGATTGTTGTGTCCCTCCGTTAATTAGACCTGTAACCTCGCCACAGTGATCACAATCAGAAACGCTCCCACGGTGCGACATATTCTCTGCAGTCTAGACATCATCTTTATCTCCAACGCTCTTATTCTACGGAACTCCTGCTTTTTGAACTCCTGGAGCTCATCGCTAAACGTGAATCTCTCTCCAATCTTGTTTGTCTCAAAGGCGCTTCTCGTCTTGATAAGAGTCTGCTGTATTCTCCCTTACACACTGAACTCTGCCTCAGCAGTTTGTTTCTTCATTTTAATTAAGACTGTGATGTTGTCTGAGGTTTTTGTTCTTTTCCAACAACTCCCACTGTCTGTGATTCTAAACAACATCTCACTGTAAACGTACGGTCATTTTTTAATAGACTGATCTCATAAAAACTAGTTTATTGCAAAATTGGGGTTGTGCAAGTAGACAGTGATCTCAAAACAGGACTAAATTCAGAAATGAATGCATGCTAAATTGAATGGAAATTGCTAAAAGTGGTCCAACTTTGTGGATCTTTGATTTTTCACAGGTGTTTCAGTTGTTTTTAACCCTCTCCAGGCAGAGGTTGCAGATTTGCAACAGCTAAATGCTGTCGAAATGCTGTTTAAATGTCTCTCTCAAAAAAAGTCTGAATTGTATATTACTACCCCATATGATCATTTTCTCCAAATACCAGATTTTTCCTGCAACTACAACTTAATTTGAGCCTGAGAGGGTTAAAGGGGCAATATTAAGTAAAATCAACTTTTTTTAGTTTTATACCATACTATAATGTTATTCCCTCAATAAAAACATACTTAGAGTGTTGCTTTGTCATGTTTGAGAAATCCTTTAATCTCTCATGGCAACCATTCAGCTGAGCAAAACACCTGGGTGGACCTAGCCCCGCCTTCAAGCTACTTCTCAGTGAAACTCTGATAAAAATTTTGGTAAATGGAAAATAGAGGAGTGATGCAGTGAATACGTCCTGAAGGCGGAGCCTCAGAAAGAGCAGGAGTTTCTTAAAGAGACAGAGGCCCAATTTCAAGGGCTAAAATTACAAAGTCAAATTTATTTTATGTCATATTTGAAATACACAATTTTTTATAACAATTGAAGGCAACATAGTTACTTAATAATGAACTTTTAGCTGTATGCAATAGTATTTTGCAAAAGCATCCATGCCTTTTGAACAACTTTCATTTCTTTGACATACACCAACCACAATCTGCTGTGTTTTATTAGAAATTTTCAGTGGCGTACAATACAAAAGTGGTGCATGTGTGAACAGGAAACCAAATTAATTATTTATTTTTGTTAATCTTATTAATGTTTATAAATCACATCTGAAAATGTGGCTGAATTTGTTCTTTGCTCTCTTGAAAATCCTACTTTGCTTCAAATACAAATATTTTGTTATGAATAATGGGGTTTCCCCATCAGCATAATACTGCCACTGCCATGTTTCACAGTCCTTGTGCAGTCGCAGTTTTCTATGAAACATAAGCTTTAGCCTCTTTTTTAACACCTTTGCTCTGAACTATCAGATCTAACTGATACTTTATGGGACGTATTTGTTGTTATTATATTGTACAAAAAGTTATTTCACTAGAATAGAAATATTTCAAAACTTCCAAAAGTACTTTGCCACTAGAATCTGAATTAGAAATTGCTGGGTTCAGCCTACAATGGAAAGTTAATGACGTTCTTCTCCAACAAGATGGCAGCTTGTGGTCTGTGCTGACTGTTGGAAACTGAACTTCGTCTCTCCCAGATTAGTGAAGTAGGACAACTAATATTGTTGTGTTTTTATTTGCTGAGGAAAGTGGGCTCCTGGGAACATAATAGGAATGAAATAACATGTGATATTAAAATGCCACTCTGCTTCTTGTCACAGTGGGCTCTGTCTTACAAAGTACTGTCTAGTAGCTGTCAGGGTTTAACTTTGTGAGGTGTATTAAGTTTATGCTTTTATTGAAACCCCAGCTACGACGCAGAACATTTAAATAAAACATTTCAAGTTAAAAAGAAGCAACTTTCGAGTTCAGCCACTTTTGTTGGTTTCTACTTTTTTTATTTGAGCTACCTAAGAATAATATACGCATGAAAAATGATCAGTTTGTGCTTATTAAACATTTCATGACAGGCAGGAATTTTTTATTTTATTTTATTTTTACAAATCTAGAAAATATTACAATACAAAATACAGAATATTAAACCTACAATAATCATTTCGATATCATAAGCTAAATGCTTTTCTTGCACCCTGGGGCAAACTTACATACTTGTATTCCAAAAATATATTTAATTATTTCAATTTTGCAAACACTGTATTTTCTCAGAAAAACACATACTATATTTTAAGTATATTGGGCAATTCTATGACATCAACCCATCCAGGCATAATTGCTATCAATTTTTTTTTTATCATATGCATTGAATATATATTTAATCTGTTTAGGAAAATTTCTATTCTCATGTGAGCATCTGAAAATCTGGAAGCTAATTTTCTCCTGTTCTTAAATCGATCGTAATTTACATGCATAAAATAAACTTGTGCAAGTGCAGCACCAAGACAATTCATAAAAAGAATAATTTTGTGCCTAAATGATGCAAAATTACAATTAGTGAATGAGCAAAATGATCAGTGAACATCTATCCTGTCTCAAGCCCAATAGTCTTATTATAATAGACTTATTACTAAACACAGAGAAGCAGAGTTATGATGAACCTCAAATCTGGAAGAAGCTGTAAGAAAACTCTAAAAGAGCTGAAACACAGAGCTCCAAAACCCTTTAGAGCCAAAATAACCGGAACATTGAGCAACATATTTGCTGTGGATATATGATTTTAACGATGGCGCTTGACAAACTGTAATGTTTGTTGCTGGTTTTCTCAACTGTTGACTATATAATGTGCTTATGATGCTTTGTATATTTATGAGATGTGAAATGTGCTATACAAATAAACCTGATTGATATATTATCTAACATCATTTGACAACAGAAAAATAACTGTGGTAGCTGGTACTTTAAAGTAAAATATGGTCTGCAATTTATTTGTGAAATTTCTTCCCATAATAAGTGAAACTTCTCGTTTAGTAAACTGGGTTGTTCGTCCCACCATGCTGCTGATTCCCTCTCGGTGTTTTGATGGTGACCTTATCGGTCGTCAGCCTGTCCGCTGAGCTTTAGGGTTGGACGTTGGGAACCGAAGGGAAGACGAAGGTAAGATGAGTGTGTGTATGTCTGTGTGTCCTCCATAATGATCTATACCACAAGCTTTATTCCAGCAACTAGACACTGGCGATAAATCCTGCTTCACGTTCGTCCTTCCTCTTTTCACAGTGAAACTATAGCGGATGATGGACTGTATCTTTTTTCCCTCTTTAAAGTCCTCCACTTGATATTCCCCTTCAATTCTTTTTTATTCTCACCATGCATCACTCAAGTTTACATCACTTCTCCGTTTTTCTCATTTAGATCTTTTAATCTCAGCCTCTTTTCACCGAGGAAAAGAGGCTGATGCGATGACTATTTAAGCTAAGGGTTCTTCAGCCTATTAGCCGCCCAGCTCCACCCCCTACCCCCCGTTCTTTTTCCTCTTCTCCCTCTTACTGGGTTTGTAATGAGATCAAAATTCAAGGCAATTAGTTCCTTCTTCAATTTTCTTTGCTTCCCTTATCACTCACTTGTCACATCTATCCCGCTGCTCATCCATTCTCACAAAACAACAAAACCACATAATGAGAGAGTAAAAGCAACCAGTTGCTACGAGAATTTGTGAGAGCTTGCAACATTCTCGAACCATTAGCGTTCCACACAAGCTAAGCAGGCTTTAAACATGCCAACAAAAATATTGGGATTCAGAGTCAAAAGAAAGATCCAGCAAAAGTCTAGCTTTATTCTCTCAAAACTGTGTTTCATGCAAACAACTACGACCTTAAGTCAGCTATAAGGTGGGAAATATTCTAAATAAAATGATCTTAGCTAGTCGTACCCAACTGTAACATTTGTAATTCTGGGACAGTACCTTACAAGGGCTTTTTTTTTTTTTACCATTTTGTCAAACCTAAACTTCACTATATTACAATGTCATTTTATGTGACAGATTAACAACACAAAGTAGAGTCTGAGTGTGAAGAAGAAGAAAATGGGATACATTTTACATACATTCGCTGAATCCAGGGGAGGTTGGGAGGAGTTCTGTGATGTTGGTTAAAAATAAGACTCTTGTGCAAGGAACAATTACTGAGACGAGAAAGGTTTGAAAGGTTCATTGACAATAATGGACAAAGAGATGACTCTTCCGGGTTTTTTCAGAGGAGACGAAGGACGGAACTGGAGAGGAGAGGTAAGTGGTTATTATCCGAGGTTGGAATGAATAAAATGTGCTGCTAAATGGATGGAGATGGATCCTTAGAGCTGACAGACGCGGTCGGGGGGCCTTTCCAGGGGACCCTGAGTATTTCCACTGAAGCTAAGGGTTGGCAGGTGGTGGTGAATGTTGGTGTGGTGATTGTTTCCTTTTGTCCTTCTTTCCAGGTTGGAGTTGTGGAACGTTGTAGGGCTTTACATGCAGGTGAGTGAGCAGTGGGTTGTTTGAAGTGATCCAGTTTGCTCTAGCAGGGTGGCCAGAGAAGCTAACAAAGAGTTCTGACACAGGCCGGCACTAGTAACTGAGTAACCAGCATTGGAAAATGAGGAGGAGACTGCTCACTTAGTTAACTTTGGTCAGGCTGGTGACCAGCATACCTCAGCTGATTACTCATTGGATCGCCTTCTTCCTCTGCTGGCCATTAGCATGGCTAGGCTAGTGTTAGCATTGGATATGCTGGTCTTCTGTAGAGGAGAGTAGACTAACCCAAAAGGGTCAACAAAATGCAAAACCCAAAAACAAAACAGCAAAAATCTACAGCGGAAGTCATGCTACCAAGTTCATCATAACTTCTGTTTTAGAATGAATTTCTGTTTGGCATAACTTATGTTTTGGTGTTTTGCATTTTGTTGACCATCCTTGGCTTACCATATGAGTTTACCTTTAAAAATGTGTGCAAATATTCGTCGATATTCTTATGAAGCCCAAAATCACAATTTCGCTACTGCTGGGTTTCCATTAAATAAGACATAAAATCAACATTATACTTGTGTAAGCTCATTCACATGGTAAGTCATTAAAGTTGTGGCAACAATTGATGTTAGGAGTTACATGAGATATTCATAATTCAGCCAGGATGCTGGCTCTCATCAACTATCAGCCATCAGAGGAGATGTCGACATCTTATTCAGGCATTGGAGCAACAAGCCCCGCCTACTTCAGAGCAGCTGTATGTGGATTTAACATCTTAGAATGACACATAACTTTGAACAAACTGTGATGCTGTGAGAGCTCTGGTGGAGGCAGCTGCACGTTGTCTGACAAAAAAATAAAAAAGTAAAAACATCATCCTTCTACTACTTCCTGTCGTAACATTCGGCTGTTGATCACGTGACTCGTGTGCAAAAAGTGTTTCCATTGCAGTTTAGTGAAATGCATCTATTTCGATACAAATGAAAAACCATCTCATCCTAACATTAAAACTTTCTATTGAAAAGAGTTATCTGCTCAACCATAGAGAGCCTAAAATTAAAATCTGCACTTAAATCCAATTTCTAATCTGTGGAATGACTTTGATCTTCACAGATGTTCTCCATCAAGTCTGACTGAACTTCAGTTGGGTGAACCTTAAAACACTAGGACTACCATAGAGGTACCACATGGTAATCTTCCTCTAAGTACCAGAGAGGGGCCAATTGGCCCTCTCC
>CAEFZY010028350.1:0-25873 GCA_903066815.1 Brachyrhaphis roseni
AAAAGCTAAGGTATATTACTAAAACTTTGAAAACTCTTTCTGTGTACCGTCTGTATGTAGGCACATGCGGCTTATAGACATATGCGGCTTATGTATGTACAAAATGGTTTTTCCTTTACAGATGTGGTGGGTGCGGCTTATAATCAGGTGCGCTCTATAGTCAGGAAAATACGGAAAGTAAAGATTTGAAATCTTTACTTAATCTGTGAAACCAGTGCATCTTTATCTAAGGTAAAGATGCACTGGCCCATCTTATACCCATCCCATTTATGGATGGGTATAAATTATACCCATCCATGAATTTGAATTAATATAGTCAATGATTGTGAGATATTAATGTATCATTACGTTTTTATTCAAAGAGACATTATCAACAAGGTGGTGCCTTTATGAGTACAAGAAATACAAGAAAATGCAGCGCTCACCTCTAACTTTGCTGAATTGAAGAAACATGTTTGGCATCAACATAATAGAATAGACTTAATTTAAATAATCTAGTTGTGAACAACTACTGTTTCTATCATTTGTTGCACCAAAGAAAAGTGTGCTTTGTATTATGTGATGCTGAAAGTTATAAAAACATGACCATTCATTGCCAGAGTTACAGATTTCTAGATGCCAAGAGAATATCGTCACAGTGCTACAGTTAGCATCTGCTTCAGGACTTCTTGTCAGTGCCAACTGTTGTCTAGTTCAGATTTTAAAAAGCTTGGAGCCATCAAACTTAAATTGGATAAATACTTTATACGCACAAGAGAATGCTGCTGCAAATTTGAAGAAACTCATACTCTTCTGTAGCTCTACTTAATTAAAAATATGTAACAAAAATCCTACCTAATTAGCTTTTAGTTAATTAATATGCATGGTGAATAAAGAGTATTTCTGTAATGTGGAAAGCAACAGTAACTTGTGCTCTCTGTAGTTTGATACTGCAGGTCCCAACAGTCCAAAGAGCATGTTCACTGATTAAAATGAATGGAAGCACTTATGGCCACTCAAACATTAAGAGCAGCCTGAACCATGACACATGTATGCCCTACTACAAGGCTCCAAAAATGTGTTACATGATACCACCACAGCCTTGGGGTCTATTTTCATTAAACACACTCTGGTGTTTAGTTTGTTGCAGCACTCTTGACGCACAGTCACTGCTTTCTGAATGGATTCAATAAGTACTTTGACCCTTGACGAGGTATTGTCTAGCTGCTCAGGCTCTGATATATTCTGATACAACAGAAGCAAAGTTCTTTCCAAAAACATTGACTGTCCCAATCTAGCCAACCGTCACCTCTGACCAGGGCGCAGTTCTGATAAGAGGGCAGCTGGGTCTTAGGGTCCAAGTCCTTCAAACAGCAAGTGTACACAAGTTGGCTCAACTTGCATTAACTGACCACATCGCAGCTCGTTTTGTGAATGATTAGCCAGCTTGAGAGTTAAAGAGTTAAAAACGTCAATGTGTCAGGAGGAAGCATGCACTGCTTTAGCTTTCAGACATCTGACTCAAAAACAAAGATCTGTGGACAAAATACATTAGCTTGTAATGCAAAATGCCCTTTCCACTGCTGAGTGCTCCCACTAATGAACCTCTATCAAAACTCTCACACTGAGCTAAGTACCCAGAGTCGAGAAATATTTAGATGCCTATCTGGTTACGCAGGCTTGACGTCAGAATAAAGGACGCAGACAGATCTGGACACGAAAGAACCGTAAATCCAGCCGACAACATAACTCCGAGGTGCTTTTAAGTATCCTGTTTTTCGAGTAATGAGACTGGAGGGAAATGTTGATGTGCTGGTTCCCAAAAGAGAAAATTAGTAAAAATCCAAAAAGGATTCAGTTTAATGACAATAATCAACATGTTGCATTCAGACACACCTCCTATTGCTAATCTGTTGTTTAATGTTTAGAAGCAGAAATCTTTCATTAAAATCCCAAAGGTGACAACAACAACAAAAAATAATTATTTCTTAAATTTACAGGACTGCAGCAATATCTATGCTATCTGTCACATTGATTTACTTTGGTTGTCAAAAGAACAAAACATTCCCCAAAATGATTAGTTTACTTGCAGCTGCAGAAGGTTTTAAAAGTTTTAGGCTTAATGCTAAAAAAGCAAATCTCTCAAATGAAAATATTTAGCGATTTATTTTATATAAAGTGATTTTAAAATTGTGTATTTTGAGCAAGAATTACCATAATTTTTAACTTTTTTTAATGGAAAAGAAATAAAATAATAATAAAAAAAAAAACTATGTTTGAGCAGCTGACTTTCGACTCTGTTTTCTCTTTCTCTTCAGTTGGTCTTTTGTTTCCTTCTAAAGAGCTTAATTACATTACAATGTTTACAAAGGAGCCGGGATTAATCTTACCTCCCTACCTTAGATTCAAATTGAGCAGAGGCTTTTCACAAAAGTCAAATTGAAGGAAACTGCAAATGGTGTTTTACATTTTATATCCAGATAAGCCAAAGAAAATGCAGGAAGGTTGCATACAGTTAAACTTGACACCAAGCTATTGTTTCATGTTTGTTAACTAAATAATCAGAGAAGTAAAAAGGGTTTGATTAAAACTGTTTTAGACCTTTTTACCTTCATCGTGGAATAAAAATGCATAAAATGTTAATGAAACTCAATTGAAAAAGTATCTAATCCATTCACACCACATTGCTGTGCCTTAACATTAAAATAAATAGCAATAGCTCTTATGCGGGAAAAACCTTAGCACCCTTTTAACATTAGAAAAGACATTATCCATCAGACATGAGAGAAAAGGGGGATGGGGTTAAGCAATGAGGAGAAAAAAAAGGACTAACATCACTTCATGTTGTCTAAATGAGGTGCTAAAAGCCCATATCATTAATGCTGTTTAAGGGCCACATGTGGCACACATCCAAGTTAAACAGCCTCTCCTGTACCTTCCATGACTCCTCAGTTACTTGATGACCCCTTCAAATCCAAATCCAGTGTAGAAAATCCACAAATTTGCAGGCAGCTCTTCAAATGAAACCCATAATACAGTAAATCCTTTTTTGGGAAGAGTTTATCCAAGCAGCAAGCATATGGGAGTTCAGTCCTTCCCCGCAGAGAGCTTCGTCATGATTCCACACAGAAAGGATTGGGAATCCCTCAGTGGAGCAGAAGCCCTCCTTCTCTCTCTGCCTCTCTATCTCACTCACATGCAAACAAACACGAATCGACACAGACCCCTCCCCCTAGTCCCCTGTGCACTCCTCTGTCTTGTGCCATTTGCCAAGCAGGAGGGAATCCACTGGGGGCTCATTCATCTTGGCCCTGCTGGCCCCCTGCAGTGACAGATGCTATTGGGGGCCTAAAGAGCTAAGATTGGTGTGTATGTGTGTGTGTGGGGAACAAAGACATAGTCTCACATCTGCCTGCTGCAACACAGCTCTGCCACGCGTGACCCCCGGTGCATCAAGACATCCTCCATGAGCATCCTGGAAGTTTTCATTTTCAAGAAGTCAGGGGCAAAGGGTTATGCTGGAAGTCGGGGGTTGGTGGTAGTTCCTTAAATCTTTTCTCACGCTCCAGCTCAGCTCTAGCTACCACACCCAACATTTTATTGGGGGCCAATTTAGCGACGGGACCAAGGGGGGATCCATCTCCAGCAAAGTAGGGACAGGAATGTTGGGTCAGCTTGAGCATTTTGTCTCCACAGCCTTACCCAGGATTGACCCCACACACCAGGCTTTTTTACTCCTGCTATAAATACCAGGGGCTCATCCAGTCAAAATAAATAAACAGAAATGTGCCGCAAATCAACAGCTGCTGGCAGATGTTGGGGATTATACATCATTTGTGATCGTTGATAGCACCTTATCATGATGCTGCAAACTGGGGAGGGAACCAATCTCTGGAACTGGAGATTTACCCAAACACATCTGCGGGTACAACATCAGAAATTTAGATCAAATTTATTGCAACTCAAAAAGGCATTTCTCAGTCTGAGATTCAGTCTGTATGACAATCTTGAGTAAAAATAGCAGTCTATTTTTTGAAACAATAGTCTATAACATGATGTAATTGCCTTGATTTAAAGTCATAGATAATTGATTTTCTAAGTATAGTAATATTATCTGTAAGATTTAGATTATATTTTTATTTTGATACATTTACTAAAGCAACAACCTAAAATAAATCTTCACAAAATGTTATAATAATTTCAGTAATGTTTGTAATGTAACAAATTTATTTTATTTAAAATATAAATAAAAGGCTGCTGCTTAATAGACATGCCACGTGCAGCTTCCTAAATACTGTTTCAAAACTAAGACTGTGTTTGTATTTGTGTCCTGAAATGTTTATATAATATATAACATATTATATATTTATATAGTAACAGGTTGATTTGCCTCTATTGTAAACTAAGGCAACATGTAGGAGCCCTTTATCAGTTATCTATAACTGATGGTACAATAAGTGGGGACACTTATGTTACTATATACTCTATAAAGATAAATTGAAAATCTGAAAATCAGAATCTGAATTCTGAGAAAGACTTCAATCTATAGGAATGGTATGACATCATAACTTTTTAAGATCTTGCTATACTTATTGCAAATCAACCCATAGAAACTACATGTTTTTATTACTTCCCCCTTACAATACTATGTTGTAATAGGCTAACCTGTATGAGAAGATAGTCTTTCTGAAAACTCATTAGGGTCAGAAAATGTCAGAAAGAATTTGTCAGGTAAACATAAGGACTGAGCAAACTCACATCCACTGGACGGAAGGAATTCCAGAAATGCTTTTACATCAAAAGACTTGGCTTAAATTTACAGATTTTTTATTCTTATCTTACATGAGAAAATTGTTTTAATAAGGAATTGAACCAATTTTTGTATCTAGATGAAACAGTCTTGACTTTAATTGTCAAACAACTTTGAAGACATTTTTTAAATTCTTCACTTTAATCCTCACAGAGGATTTTCTGCTCTCTGTGAGGGATGTTCCAGTTCATTACCACAGACACGGTCAACAGTTGTTTTAACCAAGTCGTGCGCAACTCTTCTCACCTTCGCTCCAATGGTTATATAGTGGCACTCTGAGTGTGAGGGCCGCTGTAAACAACAACATCAGCCAATCGGGGCCTTCATTAGTCTTTACAGAGCTTTCATGCATTCGTTTTCTCAAATCTACCAGACTTTCTTTAACACCGGGACTTAGTTTAACTGTGAATTTTATATGTCTGCTGCCGATTTAGACCACACATTTAAACCTCTGTGACATCTGCAGGAATTTATTTGAGGATTAATTTATCTGTAACTATAAAGATGAAATCTTTACACCTATTATTCATATAGCAGCAAGTTCAACTAGGGGAAAAGAGCTGTCAGCTTAATTTATCTCCAAACCCCTGACTTTAACGTGGCCTGTCTTAAGCATCCTATTGAAAATGGAGATAATGAGTAAGCCCAGCATTTTCTCTGCCCACAAAGACTCTGTGCGAAAAGAAACAAAAGAGTGTAGATTGAAAACTTTCCCGCCCCTAAGCTCATCCCTCACCACAGAACTGAGCACCAAAGAGGACAAAAGGGAAGTGCCCCTGCCAGTGCCACCAGAGGAAAGACAAGTGGAATCACCAAAAGTAGACTGTGGGAAAGAAAAATAGGGTAAGGGCTTTTAAATTTAAAAACGGGGAGACTGGAAACGAGTTCTTCCAGCAGAAATTCTTGGGGTAGATGTGGCTAGAAAAGAAACATTTTGTATGGATGTAAAAAGATCTTGTAGCATGAGATGCTCCAAAGTAAAAATTGTTGGTCAAATTGCAATCCAATTGTTGTCAACTGGAGATTTTAACTGGTGAAGTAGTTGTGAGAGACTAAGTAAGTGCCCAGGACATGAAGCTGTGTGCCATAAAGTTGACACCGTCTTGCGTCCACAATTAAAATTCAACTTGTGTAGAAGTAAAAAAGGAAGTCATTCTTGCCAAGTATGCTAAGAAAGTCGGCTAATAAAACTGGCAAACGACTCATAAATGTTGAAAAACACATCCCCGCTTTTAAATAGTTTGCTTAGCAGAATTTGTATGCTTATTTGGATAATTAAACGGATAAATAAAAAATAAGAGTTATTTGAAAGCATGGTGAGAATACTTTGAGCGGCTAATGATTAGCCAATAGCAACAGTTAAGACCATACACACCAGGGGTTCACAAGTAAAATATTTTAACTATAATTAGTGTAGAGTTTTCCGGCGTAGGTATGACAAGTCAATATATTGTATTATTTTGTCTGACTCTAATTTTATCCTTTTGTGATTTTGATTGCTTCATATACTATTATATGACATTGTCGTCTGTGGGAAATGTCTGTACTAACCATGTACCAATATGTGCCTCTGTTGACAAGATGAAGTTTGGACTTTTTTTCTACTCATACTTTACAATAAAAAAAGGAATTATACATGTCTCCAATAAACAAACTATTAAAATGATTTCACAAAGAGGTATCTTAGGTTGATATTGGGTGATAATCTGTCATGTTTCACAAAATTCAACAATTGTAAACAGGGATCAGAACTACAATAAATAACAAACTGTATACGTTTTGTGATAATAATGTACAATATTACAAAGTTACACGTGAAATTTGATCAATATATCATCATAATTCTTAAAAATACTTGACGAAACAAACTTCGACATCATAGTTTTATTACATGGGTACAAAATGACCTGTTTAGAGATATCAAACAGATAAAAGACGAGAAAAATGGCAATGAGTGGGTGCAAAAGCAGAGCAGAAATAGGTGAAGAGGAGAAATGACCTGGAGTCATCTCGCAACACCAACAGACAAGAAAACCATAACAAAACTAATAAACAAACAACACAATACAGCCATCCTGTGAAAATTCCCATGGCAGAATTCGCTTTTCTAGCAGAGAGCAGTGGGGTATGTAACGCTGTAGGTGTGAGGACTCTCGCTTCTGTTTACTATCCGTGTGGTAGCTCTAATTTCCTTATAAAAGCCCAGAAAAAAAATCTTCGAAAACCTCCTCCTCCTCTTGCTCCTCAGGTCTACCTGCTGGGCCCTGAAGTGCAAATTGCTGCTAGTGAGGATAGCAGATGAGTAAGGTCATTCATGGCTTTCCAGTGAGCCAAACAAACAAAGGCAAACATTCCAGCTGAATGCCATTGCTGAAGTCGGCAGCAACACATAGAAAAAGAGACAGTGCAGGGCAGGGCTCAGTGAAAATAATGGCTTCAGGGTACGTGTGTGTGGGGGTGTGTGTGGGGGTGTGTGGGCATGTGCTTGCACGTGCACGTCTGTGCCTGTGAGTTCTGGGGGGGGATTATCTGTGGAACTATAAAGTGGGGTGAAACAGGGTTTAAAGCCTGATGTGACCAGAGGGAACGGGGGTAGGGCCTTTGGGCCTGAGCTGGGGTGGACAAAAGGAGCATTTGGGCAGATGAAGAAGTCATCATCATTAAGCCACTGGAGGTTTACTGTCCAGTTATAAAGCTCACTTTAAAATTAGGGGAAAGGAGGACTGTGTGTGTGTGTGCATGTGTATGAAAGGACAGAGGAACTGGTGAAGCCTTGGAGAACGATCTAGTAACTTGCTGTGGAACATGTAGGAGCTAATTCATTAGGGGACAAGAAGGCTTTATGTTACCACCGGGTTGATTGGAGTGGTGACCTTGCCACACACTGCGGCCTAGAGGATGAGTTTAAGGGCAAGGTATTTAACCTTAAACTAAATCTCAGCTGCAGACAAAGGCCAGCATCATTTCATGGTAAATGCCTATCAAACAGAGACGTGATGTAGCACAAATGGAAAACAAGCTTAGTTAAAAGACTGCAATTCAGAACAACACTGCTTTGTGCAGCTGATTTTTTTTTTTTATATATAGGAAAGTCTTAGATAAAAAAAAAACCTTCAGAATGTGGGTCGAAGGATATTATCATGCGTGCAACTGGAAGTGTAACTACTGGTCAATTCATTGATTAATGAATCAATATGGAATCTGCAAAGGACTGATTAAAAAAGTTTCCACAATTTAAGATTTAAGCATCTTATTTTTAGACTGAGTTGAAAGTGTTTGACCTTTTCTCTGCTCATCCAAACGAAGTTTTTCAGTCTTATTTATATTACACCGATAAATACCCAACTCGTAAAACAAACAGTAAAATGTGTTTATTCAGCTATCTGCTGCACAACATCCTGAACATCTGGCTGCCTTTTGAGCCAGCATCTGTTCTCCTGTTCTTTTTGTTACTCTAGTTACTCCAGTACATAAAATTTGAATTTGATTATTCTAACTTGTGTTAATCCCTCTTCTTTCAATTCAGACATACATTTCTTAAAAGTGTGCAATTTGTTTCATACCTTTTAAATGACGTTTTGCTCTGTTTGCACTAACCCATGTTAAAACGCATGGGTCAGTTCCTGCATTTTAACATGGGTTAGTGCACCGATTAGAAACCAGATAATACAGTTAAATCCCAAATTATTCACAACCCTGGCAGATTTAAATCTTCCAATTATTCCCCATTTCATTCAGATGTTTGTTTCTGATACGAAACGAGATGAACATTTCTCAAAAGACAGTGAAAAAAATATAAATAAGTATATAGTAAATGTCGTAAAAACTTATTTTCATTTGTCAGATTTTTTTTATCCTCCATATGCTCAATAATCAATGCAAACATTTTTATAGGCATTACAATAATTTAAACCTCTCTTATAACTGCTGACCGGCTTGCTGAATGTTTCCAGTGGTATTTTTGACAATAAATCTTTGCCGATGACCTCCAAGTCTTTGAGGTTGAAAGGTGTAACCCTTACCATTGTCATAATCTTTAGCTACCACCACAGACTCAAAGAAGTACTTAAAATAAAAGAGACTTCTTTGAGACATGTGTACGTGCTACTACACATTTAGTGTTTTTCTCTTTAAAATATATTTGTAGCTATATATATATGTGGGTCAAATTTAAAAATATGCAGCAGAAAATTCACATTAAACTCTACAAATATAAATAAAATCCCAGTTATAGTTCAACATTCAGCTGGGAATATTGGTTCCATGTATCTTAACCCTAAAGGGAAAAAAAGGAATGAAAGTGAAGGACAAGTGACAGTTTACAATGCTATTCATGACTGTGCAACAAAAGGCCTGCCAGTGAACCCAATCTGCATTTTACAGCGGTACCGGGTTGAACGCCAGTTCACCAAATTTGCAACAACAGGGGAGAGAAACAGTACCCTAATACATTTATGGACTTATTCAGGAAATAATTGAAGTGGACCACAATGAGTTCTACATCATACAGTAAAGCTGTCATTGGAGGTGGTCAAATACCGGTCAATGCTGAAGTATTGGGAAAGGTCAAAGAGAGAAGAATAAGTGCTTTTAATGTTAAGGCATCGAAGCTGTGTGTTCTTGTACTGGCAAATCATCCACTGTTTTGAGTCACAATACAGTAACTATTAAAATACATATAAATCATGCATCCCTTCTTAATCCTTTTCTGAGTTATACCTTAGTCCTCCTCCACCATCATCATAGATGCTTTTTCCAACATCTGGTCCACACTTAATGGCCCATCCTGAAGCAGATCTTTGATGAGGGTTGACCAGGCCATGTTTTGGCAATAAATACTTGTTTGGACAGCCCTGTTTGTTATGGGAGGTAAAAGGAGAGCCATGGATCATGCTGAAAGGGCCAACACTATCACAACATTTGCTCTTATCAGATGACAAACTGAGCGAAAGGGGGTCAGATTCCCAGTTCCAGAAGCTGGCCTGGGTGGCAATCGTCTCTCTAATCACACATTGCAGGATGTGTGATTAATGCAATACTAATGGGATTTTTTTTAGAGACAATCATTGCAAAGAAAATAAAATGAATTCCACTCTTTCTGTTAAGTAAAAGTGACAACCGTCCAGTCATGATTAATGATAAATGTTTAGATGCTGTTTAAAATTTTGAGGAACAAAATTATTTACATTTTTAACCACATCTTGCCACATTCATTCTCTTCTTAATGCAGTCTAGGTACTTTAAAATGTATTTAAATTAACTAGGTAACAAATCATTCAACCATTATGATTGGTTTTAGAAGAAAGTTGTTTATGTATATTCATTAAATACATGGAGTTTTGCTAAAACATAAAACAATTATGATGCATTGAAGGGATTTGTTAACCAACAGAAGAAATACATATTTGGTACAATCTGACATCTATTTTTTATATTTTCCTTGTGATATAGTTGCTGAAAAATACTCCAAGACAGCTATTTGTTATGTGCAGTTGGTTTCAGCATATACCATAAATTGTGTCTAAAATTGTGCACTTACTCTATGTCCAGTTTCTAGTATAAAGCTGGATAAAAGTTTAAAGCAGTTGTTATAAAACAACAACTTGTTTGCCATATTTAACATGTTCTATAGTCTTGATAAGAGCATAACAGAGGACATGATTGGTTAATCAGAAACCCACACAATACATGGAATCACAGCAGTCAAAGCAATATCAATGTACGCAGCATCACAATTGCCCACTAAAAATTAAAAGCAATAATTAGTGAGCCATAATACTTCAGGTTCATGTGTCCCTTGACATCTTTGAATACTTTCCGAATTATAGTTTAGTCTGATTTTTTCCTTTAACTAAATTGTACACATTTGTATGTCTTTTTATTTGTTTTTCTTCTTTCAGCTATTCATATGCCTTTTAAACTAGATAGGAAAATGTGTGACGCTTTGGCATTGATTTATGCCATTAACTAAAATTTTCTGATTAAACTGTTATTGCAGTTTAAGTTTTGCTTTAAAATTGCATTTATTTATTCCCAGGTGTTGAAACCCCTTCAAAATAATTATTTTACAAACAATTTTTAATACTTGACAACCGCTTTCCACAAAACATACAAAAATAGAATAAACACTATTGCTGCCTTTTAATACTTCCAGGCTCAGAAAAAAAAAAAATCAAGAAAACATTCACGTCTTCATGAATGAGAAGGACAACAAATAAAACCTTTTCTTAATTTAAAGGATGCTTTCACAGCTAAAACTGGCATTTAATGCTAAAGGCCATTTCTTAAACAGTTAAGAATTAAGAAATTCATAATAAGTAACTTAAACATGATAACAGCTGCAGTTAGTTATGGCATTTTATAAAAAATAAAAAAAAAGATATGTTTATGCGCTTCACCATTTTTTGTGCAGAAACTCATACAATAAAAGAACCCCAGAGATCACAGATTTAGGGCCAGTATTAATATTAAAGCCGAATAAATATATATTGTGTCTGACTAATTATAAAAGTAACTTCTAATGCCAGACAATCCCATACTTTTTCAGATTTAATTTTCCAGAGTTCCTAGTCCACCAAATTGCGAAACTTTACTAAGAATTTATAGCAAACATTTCCACAGCAGATGGGTTTAAAATATTTAATCTGCAATAAACAATAAATTAAAAGGAAGGAAGGATTGAAGAAAATAAGAAAGACTCAAGTTGTGAACGAAAGTATAGATGCTAAAAAGGAAAGGCGGTAAGAAACAAGGAGAGAGGAAACTAAGACAGAAGGACACAAAGACGCACAGATGGAGGACACAGGGAACGAAGAGGAAGGAAGATCATAAGGACACAAGAAGGACATATGGGGGAGGAGGAAATAAGACTAGAAAGGTAAGAAAGAAGGATACAAGACTGTGATGTAGAAGTTAGAGCTCAAGAAAGCAAAGACAGAGATAGCCAAAGGAGGACAGACATAATGAATGACAAAAGGGTGTTGGGTTAGGGTGTAGCACACAATGAAGGAAATGACAAATAACCTACAGTCATAAAAATACAGGAAGGAAGAAAAGAAGGTATGAACCCTGATATATTAACTATCAGGTCAAATTTTATATGTTCGTCTCAACTGGCTCCACTTAGTTTTAAATGTTTCCCTTCCTGACACATTAACCTAATGTTTGCCACACAGGAGCACTGAGTGCTCCTGTGTGGCAAACTGAGTGCACTGAGTGCTCCTGGAGAGGACATAAGAAAGAGCTTTGTTGTCTTCATCAGGCGTCCAGAGAGAGATCCACTTTACACAATGGAGTTGCTCCTCTCTTTTCCTCCCTGAAAAAGGATTCAGGCACCTTGAATCCATTTGAGTGACAGCGTGACAAAGAGTCTTCTTAATGTCCCGACGACGGAGCCTCCTCCTCTTTCCCTCCAAACTTCCTTACAGGGCGATCAGCTGTGTCCATCGTGCCCCCTCTTCCTGACCCCCAGGCGGCACTGCTTCATCAGCAGCACCCCTTCCCCCGTTGACTCCCCTTCTGTCTCTCGCCACCCTCCAGATTAATAAGCACAGGGTTGCCCGCGGTGACGGAGCTCACACTTAAATCCCATCAGCCCTCCTTACAGCAGCAACCGGCCTTTTTGTCCTTACGGGACAAAGAAAGCAGAGTCAGCCTTTGTTTGAGACTTGACCCCCACACACAAATCTTGCTGATGGAAAAAGGTGACAGTAAAACCTCCTGAGGCCTTCATTTAGAAACTATACCTTCAAAAGATGAAAAAAAAAAAACTTGGGCAGAAATTAACTGAACAGGCACAATGAAGCTTGTCATCCATGGTGCCATGTTCCGTTCCAAAGACTGTAAATCACAGACAGAGTTAATAAATTCAAAACCACTGCAGAATCATTCAATATACATGAATCAGGTGAATATTGTTTTTTTCTTTTCCCACTTCAGACAAGATGTTAAGAGGGTTATTTTTATCCACAGGAAAAGGACCTTCCTAGAAGGTTTCCTGCACAATCAGTTGCTCCAATGGTAATGCTAGGTGCCATGTGACAAACTTTTAATGGATAAATCTTGTTTTATTTAATCTTACTTTAATAATACGTGTTATAAGAGAATTAAAAGCAAAAATAATAATAACAACATGCTATCACCTATCCTTTCACAAAAATCCACAAGAAAATTGAGCGATTTCTCAAAAAACGCTCAAAAACAGAGACACACTAATCAGACATTTTTCTGGAGACTGCCAAATCAAGGAAAACAAACATGTGCTCCAGGGCCTACAATAGTGGTAGTTGTTTTGGACATTCTGCTGTGTCCACTTGGAGACATTTTAGCTTTTGATCCCACAGCTTTGTGCATGTCCACTCGTTTCCAACTTGTCAAAATTTACAACCTCAATCAAACAGCAGGAGAGAGCTGAGAGATTTCATTGGAATAGCTCAATGTCCTTACAATATATCAACCAATGGCCCCTCACAGTTGGTAAAAATATGCCCAGCCTACGGACGGCCAGTACTGGGGCTTACTGGGCGTCGCCCCAGTACGCTAAATGGTCAGTCCACTACTTGGAAAAAGCCGCTTATACACAATATCTCCAAAACGGTTTATAAAAACACGAACTGTGTCCTAATTTTTTTTTCACAATTCTGGGTTCCAAATTGCTTTTTAAAAAATCTGAAGTGGGTTGCATGAAATCCTTTCAAAAGCTGTTCCTCAATTATTTATAGACACAAGCTTTCCTGTTTGCTTTCTGTTATCAGATTTTCACGTTGCCCTTGTATTTGCTGCAGTACTTGAGCTGCCAATGTTAACACAGTGGGAGCACGGACAAGAAAACAAGGGAGCTAGAAAGAGAGAGAGAGAGGGAATGACCTCCGCTGCCACAGAGGAACACTGAGTCCTCACGGCAGAACGCTGGGTCTTGGTCACCGTAGCCTTGGACAAGCTGCAGCAGCCTATGGGAAAGTCTTTTGCAGCAGGCAGCCCTCTCCCCCGCAGTCCTGGCAGCGTCAACACAAACTGACCTTGTGCAGAATCCTGTTTGGGATTGTGCTTGAATGTTTATAATTCAGTGTGAGCAAGAGCAGGGAGCTTAGGGAATTATATATGTGTGCAAAAGGCAGAAATACTGCTGATAGGGTGATGTGGGAAATCTGGCTGGAAGCCTGAGTGTTTCCAGCTGTCGTTGGTGCAAATTCAGTCCGTTACCATTAATAACGCTTAATACATAAAACTGGACACAGCCATTAAGATGAAATCACAAAATGTTAAAACCTACAATTGTGAAAAAAAAATAGTTTTTTTCTTTTCTGCTTAAAGTGGACAAACTCAAGAAAGCAAAATCTTATTAATTTTCCGATATTTATCTCTTATTGCTTAGAAAGATAACTAGATTACTACATCCTTTAAGATATAAGTTTCTGGTATTGTATTAGCACATATTTGTAAGTGTAAAGTAGCATATGTAATAAACTCTCCCTCCATTGTTTCATGTGAAATGGATGGCTGGCAGCTTCCCCTGCAGCTGTGAGGATCTAATTTTAGCAGGCTTTTAGATGACTGAGTTCTACAGTTCAGCATGCAAACATTGAGGATGGCTGCTGCTATTGCTTATATTCTAGGTGAGTGAGGGTTTTTATAAGTCTTGTGTACTACTATTTATGTTACCAGAGTAACATCTATGCAATTGTAACTGGTTAGTAAGTCTGTTACTAAAATTATGACTTTTTTGTGTGTGTAATTATCAACATAAAGTACTCCATAATTGTGAAGGGCATGGAAAATTACACAAGGCTTTATGATTCACAAAAAATCTGAAAAGTGTTGCATGCATCTGCTTAACTCGATAGTTTGCAGAAGCACCTTTACCTCTGAAACCCTTTCAGGTATGTGTTTATCAGCTTTGCACATCTAGAAACTGGGATGGTTTCCATTCTTCTTTTCAAAATAGGTCAAGCTCATTTAGATTGAATGCAGAGCCAAAAAGAACTTATAAAGTCCTGTCACATATTGTCTGTTACATTTACAACAGGCCCGGACTTACTACTGTATATTTAAAGAAAGGGATGCCCAATGTATGGTTTTGGATTTACAATAATTTTACTCCCTTCTATTTTGTTTACTTAATGGAAATGCTGCATGCTCAGATTACTATTGAGCACATGAAAGTCATGATATAAGCATTTTTTTGTTGTAAATTTTGTCTCTATAAAGATTTTGTGGGACCCACAAGTAATTTGACTTTAAGATATATAGTGCAAGTTTTAAGAAGGTTGGAGACCTTTTGTCTTAAGACATTCTAATAAAAGAAAATGATGTGAACCAGTTTAAGTGTTCCTTGGACTACTCTACTTATAATTTCTGTCTTTACTCTGACAGAAATTAGAGTAATGACAGAAATGATGTTCTGTTGATATGTTTAGAACTTCTTCAATAACCAACACAATCAGTTTCAACAACAAGCTTGTGATGGCCTTTAAGGAGTTTATTAGTTTTGTCCACAATGAGATGTTTCTTGTGACGCCTTACCTTGGGACACAAAATATGGAACAAGTTAATGTGCTATGAATATTTTTTACCTTACACTGTATTTCAACATGTGTATATTGCAAACATTTATACTGCCATGACAATATCCAATGCCTATGAAACGTATTCACCCTTTGGATGTTTGACCCTTTTACGTCTTTACAAATTATGATAATCAAAATTTGGCTATTTTTGACAAAGTAAATTACAAAAAAAAAATATTTCATTTGGAAAACTGATTTCTACAAAATAATGCCAATTAAAAAATATGGTATTCCATAAATATTCACCCCCTTCAAGTCAGAATTTTTGAGATGCATCTTTGGCTGAAATCACAGCATGGAGTCTGTGTTGGTAGGTCTCAGCCAGGCCCGCACATGTATACACCGTAAAACTTGCAAAACTGTTCTAATTCTGTCATGTTACGGCTGGGAACCGCCCTTTTCAAGTGCTGCCATCAATTTAGTATTGGATTGAAGTCTGGGCTTTGACTAGGCCACTCCAGAACATCCACCTTGTTCCCTTCAAACCATTTATATCTAGTTTTTTTTTTAAACAGTATTTAGCTGGATGCATTGTTTTTTTTTCTGGAAAATAAGTATTCTCTGAAGCCAAAGTTCTCTTGCAGATGGAAAGATATTTCCCTATATTCTGCTGCATTCATTTTACCTTGTGCCCTTATGAGCCTTCCCGGGCACTACAGCCAAGAAGCGACTACATTGCATGATGCTGCCCCCTCCATGCTTCACAGTGGGGATAGTGTATTTGTGGTGATAAGCAGTGTTTGGTATCTGCCTGACGACAAATCTAGCCTTATCGCATAAAAGCTCCACTTTGGTCTCATCAGATAGAATAACTTTCTTCCATCGGACCATGATATTAGTTTTCTTCCACAGTAGCTTTCTCATCACTAATTTGCTGTAAAACTTTGACTGATAAAAAACACTTATATGCAGAGTCTCTCCCGTCTCAGCTGCTGAAGCTTGTAAATCTTTCAACTTTTTGTATGTTTCCACTGATATTTTGCCGATTTCTCAGCGCTGATGAGCTCCAGGTTTTTGAGGTTTGAGTGCGTCCCTGCCATCATCCAAGTTTTCAGCTCCCTCCACAGATTTAGGGATCAGATTTATTACTTCCAGTCAGAAGGGACATGTTGTCAGACTTAGATGATTAGTTTAAACTTAGATTTACTGGAGGCATTGATAAATTTAGGCTTAACTATATTTAGTACCTTTCATGGCATTTTTTTTGGTGAAAAAAAAATGCAATGAAATTCAATCATTCATATTCTTTAAAGTATAAAAAAATTAAAATGGCATATAGCTTATCTTAATAATATATTATAACTTAATGTATGGTAATATAAAGCTTAAAATTTTTTGACAGAAATTCAATGAGTAGATTGAGGCAAAACCTTTCGTAACATCCAAAAATAATACTTCTGTTCATCAAAAGTAAGCAGTGAATATATCTCATGTGAGCAGAATTTTTCCACTGGTGCAGATTTAGACAGATGACAAAATTTGTGTCACCCTGACCCACAGATATCCGTGTGGAAATGCAAAGTCAGGAAGAGGAAATACACTCAACTTTCCACTTTCTGTATTTAATTGACAAAAATTTGAAGTCACATATTGACTGGATGGTTGTCATTTCTACACAAACATATTTAAGCCTGAGCACCCCTTTAATCATTACTCTGAATTTAATTCAAAACAGAGTGAATGTTTAGAGGCTAAACACAACCAGCAACCTCGAGAAATCTGATTCACTACAATCAAAAAGATGATCATCAGCGCGTAAAGAAAATTGCATGAAGAGAAAACGAAGACCCCATCAATGAAATTTAACTTAAAAATAACCCCCCAAACTGCTCCCCAGACAATTGCGGTTCATTCCTCTCCATGACACAGTACACACTGTTCTCTTTTAGAAGAACAAGAAAGGTGCAGGAAGAAATTTCTGGCTGCAGACTGTGTTCCTGCGGAGTTGGCACCTGTGAGCAGTGGTACACCCAGTGAGAACACAGTGTTCCATAACAGCGCAGTGCAAGGGGGGATTCTCAGACAGATGCTTTCCAGGTTTCAATGGCAAGAATGAGGCTGTGTTATTTATAAGTGCTCTCTGTGAAGCATCGTGAACACTTTGCTCTTCGTGAGCTCATACTGGTGTAATGGAGCCCACAAAAATCTAAAAAAGTAGATTTAAAAAAAGAGGACCACTGTAGATATGAACCCAAGCTTCATGCCTCAGAGTATCTGTAAAGTCATTTTTGTGTCAAAGAGTTCAAATCAGCAAGCAGAAGAGACATTCCTCTTCAAACTTGACATCTCGACATTTGTCTGGAAACGCATGCATGCCCTTACACCTAATGCTGTTTCCTGACAAACAATTCATGGGCACAGTAGTTCATTCCATTTCTGCCAAATAGCTTATTTTGGCTTTGATCTTTAGATAAGAAGTGCAGAAACAAAGGGTGGAAGTAAAACTCCTTTGACTATGTAAGCTTTGCATTTAGAGCTACACATTGAAACGAGCAAGTAGAGATGGAGCAGACTGGGTTCACTTCAATGAGTCAGTCAGTGATCCAGCGGTGACAGATAAGAGCTTGAACTGCAAGTCAGAATCTCAGATAAGAGGATAGGAGGAAGTGCAATCCACTGGGGTCGTGTTCCAACCATACATAAATCCACATAGACACACAGACACACACACACACATCTATTATCTCACATAATTTTTATCCGAAGCCTCCCTAGCAACAAAGACCAGAATATTCAGGCCTGTCTATTTGGTTGTTCTACTCTGCATGTCATACCTTCCTGACAGTCAGCTTTCATCAATCACTAAAAAGCCACACTCTTCTGTTGTGAGAAAAGGACAGAGGGAAATTTCATCCTTAAAACCCTTAACTCCTTTAGTCAGTAAAAAACCCTTCACTCCCTAAGTCCCTGAAACAGGTTATACACAAGTAAAATACCTGCAACACTTTCAAATAATGTCAATGTGAGACGGATTCTGTTAAATGCGTTTCCTGGACCAGTTAACTCTTTTCATGTGAACAGTTCAAACAAAACATTTACGGTACATAGTCTGTATAAAATAACATGCAGTCATATTTAATAAATTTTAATAAATGGTTTCTGATGAGACTTGTTGTTGGATTAAAAGTACCTTTTGAAATTAGCAACCTTTAAGCAGGAATTAAACCTACCTCACATTAAGCACACTTCTCTGCATTAAAATGTACAATGTATACAATCTGTATAAGTTACTACAATCATTAATTATTTTGTAAGACACTGCATGCACAAATACATGTAATCTTTATCCATATTACTATGCAAAATGTCTTGACTACCTTTTAAGATGTGGAATAAGAAGTCATACTTCAAACAGCAATGACCATTTAGGTAAGTTTTTTCAGTAATGCTCAATAGTGATTAAAAATAAATTATTTGACATGCAGGGAAAACAAAGTTTAGTATTTCTTACAAAAATAATTTAGTATTGTTTCAGAACACAAGGTGAAAACTCGCAAAGAATAATATGTTTGCATTTAAACAGGAGAAATAAAGGATATTTAAACAGAATAAAAGACTTCCTGCAGGTGAAACTAAGACATACAGTAACAGCTGATGGTGGAGGGCAGCGAGAAGGAAGGCCCTCCCCCCACCAAAGGGATCAATGCACATAAATGGAAAGGGTCACAGACCTTTGCCATCTCCTTTAAGCTGGGGGAGGGTCACAGGCTTTTGTCACATTGGTTTTAATGATCCAATTATCAAGTGTGTCATACAACTTTATATGTCCCCAACAGTTTGATTCACATTTCACCCCACTGCATATCCATTTAGTAATTAGATCACAGCCATAGTTTTAAATCTTAAGGATAAAAATACAAAATATTCCTCCATATTTCATATCATTTCTGTTCAGCTGCCTTGTTTAGCTTTTCATCACTCCCACATCTGTTTATCCGCTTTCACCCTTCTTTTCCCCACCAAAGTCTCCCTTTAGCTGAACTCCAACCCTTATCTCTGCTTTCACTCCCTTGGATTTTTTGATGCATTTCTTAGCACAGATTTAAACACTTAGATAGGCAGGATATGCTTACATTTTATTCATGCTTCCACTGAACTCATATCAACAACGAGATTTAGTCCATCCATAAATGAGTGTTTCCAGATGCGCACTCCGGGAGACTAAACTGTTCAAACTACCGCTTCTGACTAACACAGAGTGATTTACAGGCACTGAAGGTTTTCTTTCATTGATTTGGACCCAGACATTTGCAGTGAACACAATGTTCCTGGCTTATTATAAAAGGCTTAATGTTTACAAGAATGCATGTGGAACACATTTAGCTCTGCAAATCAGAGTAGAAAGGCTCTTTTCATTTTAGTGTTTGGTTAAATATCAACTGATCTACTACTACCTAAATGAGTTCATTGGATATCCATTCCAGTCTACCTCACACTAAAAACTGTCACCATAAAAGTTTAAAAAGATACTGAAATTTGTAAAGGGGGTATTTGTTTTTATTGCAAGCTGCGTCCAAAACGTTTCACAGATGCAACTTTATTTTTTAGCATGCCTGGATTTTGAATATCACGTGAAGACTGATTAAAGCTTCTTGATTTCTTTCAGAAGAAAAGAAATCAAGAATAATTATTTTACATCCAAACTGAACATGTTTTGTTGCAAGTTGTAAAAACCACAGGAGAATTTGCCAGTTTTTTCAAGCTAGCTACTGTTAGTCAAGCCACTGACAATGTATGTCTATTTAATTTATGCAGATAAACTCTACAGAATCATGTTCACAAGCAGTTTGTGAAGTACTCTGTGGTTGATGACCTGTAAAAATTTTAACTTTCGCCATGTTTTGAAGTTGTATATATTGAATCCAAGGCTACTTTGCATTTTTTTATATTCTGCATCAGGATTTTGACATCTGAATGCATCCTTCTTGTACTTCTGGAACATTGGAAGATATGCTATTTCAGTATAAAGAAAACATATTAAAAAAACTGATGTTAAATTTATAAGCTACAAGTCTCATCCGGAAATAAATGAATTGCAAATGTACAAATACAAATGAACATGAAGTAATTTCATTGAGATGTTGGAAAAAGTGTTCAGTAAATCATAGAATCAAGCTGCCTCTACTTGTTGCTATCCACTGCTATTCAGTGAGTTAAGCTCAGTCGCTGTGCTGCAGTGCTAACTAAGATTATCTGGCTGAAGTTAGACTCCTAAACAATTGGTTTACTACAAGAAGGACACATTTGACTGCTTGGAAATATTTCTGATAGCACATAAAAATAGACTCCCATGACATGGGACACAAAAATACTGTGGGGATTCTTCCATTTTTAGTTTATTTACTTAATAAAAGTTTCTGACACACTAATACATTTGGTGTAAAATTGCAACTGTTTTGCAATATTTGTTGAGGACAATTGTTTGCTAATATTCATGTTTAAATCACTAGCTGTATTTATTCATCGTTTTACCAGAGCCGTAATGAACTGGATCGGGAGGAAACACATTATGATCCAACACCAATAAGCTTAAGAATCCACCCCTCTTCTGAAAGCTGGGGAGTTTCACTTTAGGAAAACTACCAAAGACCTGGAAAATGTAATGATTGTAAGATGATGTAATGTAACATCATCTTACAATCATCCTTGTAAGATGATGGTACCAATCATCTTACAAGGATGATTGGTAACATCCTTGTAATTAGTCATATTTTTCAGTTTGAAAACTGCTTGTTTGATTTGTTGGCTTTAACTTGTTCCCTAGGTTGATTTACTGTTGTTTGAGAGTATTGTCTACTAATTTTTGTTATGTAACCTTGGCCTTTGTGCATATATTTCCCTGTGTGTTCATTGTTAGGTTAGGTCAGCTGTGTTTGGCTAGGTTGACCTCTTTTTTTTTTCGAGTCTTTTGTAAGTTTTGGAATTTCTTTGCTTTTCCATGAATTTTGTAAATGTGTCATGATAAAATTAAAGAGAATCTGTTTTTTATACATTTCTTCACGTTTCACACCACTTTATCTAAATAGATAAACAAAATAGATTATCAGATTCCATTTATTCAAGACAAAAGCCAGCCAAGTCACTGTTGCCTCCCTTGTTAAACCATCATTTTTTGGATAACTTTATCTCATCACACCACAGGCTAAAAATAATCCCAGACACAAAATCTGAGGGAAACATGAAGAGATCTTAAAAAGCAATGCAACAAGCTACAACTTAAAGAAATTGAACAAGAGATGAGAAATTCAGTAATTAGCATCTAACAGTCTGGAAGGGTTATAAAGCCATTTCTAAGGTTTTAGGACTCTGGTGAACCACAGTGGCAGTCGTTATCCTCAAACGGAGGAAACCTGGGACAGTTCTGAACCTTCCTAGAGATACAAAAATTAGAGGACATGGGCACATCATCTGGAAGTCACACAAAAACCTCCAGAACATCCAAAGCAACACAGACCTTACTTGACTTAATTAATGTAAATGTTCATAACTCAACTTAAAAAAAGAGACTGGGAAAAAATATCATTCTTTGGAGAGTTTCATGGCCAAAAACACTGATGACAAGCATAACACAAGGAACCATCTGTAAAAAAAAAACAAACATTTTGCTGATCTGAAGACATTTTGCTAACAAGAGAAAGTATAATGTTTGTTTGAAAAAGAGCATCATACCGGCTTTAGAGGGGATGCTTTGCTGCTTTAGTATGTGCAGTTTTGTACATAATGATAATGCAATAACAGTTCATTGAACTGCACAGCTCTAAATAAACCTAATTTAACTGAAAAGATTGAGAGATAATGTGTTTTTTTTTCATTAAGAATTCTTTAAATCCTTGTGGGCATAAAGTTGTTTAATTTTGGCCAATAGTTATGAAACAGTATCTGAATAAACTGTATATGGAGTTCAATATTGTTCTCAGAAGATTTTGACAAAGTTTAGCTGTCTTCACTTTATATCTTGATATGAGGCTTAGACATAAGGTAATATAATGTTACAGATTAAATGATCCAAATAGTGATATTCAACCTTAATATTAATTCATAAATACTTGAACTGCAATAACTTGCCATGATATACGTACTAGCATAATCCATTTTTGATATTTTCTGCAGACATTGTGATTTCTTCTGATATCTGAAAAATACCTCATCCAGCACTGACGTTTGAAAAGTTATTTTCAGGCCACAGGTTTGTGGCAACAGCAGTGAAAAAAGCAAAATCCCAAAAACACCATCTCAACCCCAGGTGTCGCAATTTCATAAATTACACCTATTTTAAGGACAACAGCTGATTTCTATGTTTTGTCAGAAATACAAGAAACAAAAAGCACTGACCTCCCTCTCTCTAGCTGGGATTTTATACCTTCTGCCAATCCACTCGTGATCAGAAACGACCATAATCAAAGACAGGTATTTAAAAGAAACAACTCCCTGTACTGCCGTGCAATCCCTGTGGTTCCTTTGTAACTTAAATATTACAATTTGTCTGCATAGGTGTTTGAAAACAAAGGTTCTGCCTCATAGATCAACATGTAAAATAGACATGTTGCTAGAGTGGTTGGAAAAAATCCCATGTAAACAGAAACATAAACCAGTGTTAAAGACAGCAATGCAAATCAATAGGTTTCTTACGGTACTGAGCAGATTTAAAAGTGAGTTTTCACACTTGGTTGTCCCTTAATAAATTACTTTTTTTTTATGAACAAGCATTTTTTTCAGCATTGTCCTCCAAAAAAGAAAAGTGAAACAAGCAGCAAAATCAGAGTCCTTATAAAAGGTAAAATGTATTGGGAGAGAATGAGAGAAAATAAATCAATCTGTTACCGTGGTGACAACTGTCTCATGCACAAATGGATGTGAAATATTATCTATTGTTAAGCTTTTTCAGAAGAGAAATGACACATGACATTTTTGGAAAACTTTTTCTGCTTCACAGCTCATAAAAAAAACAAGTCAGGTCAAAACTACATAAAGTAAAGTTGAAAAAGTATTGTCACAATATGGTTACAAAAAAACTTTTTGAAGTAAACTTCGAAAACAGGGTAAGTACTAATAACTTTTTTTCATGGAAATTTGGGAATCATGTCATGTTCTTAAATATGGAAACCAATAACATATCTGACTTAAAGCGATATAATGACCAGAATTTTAACTACACAATCCATCCTTTTCAGAGCAAATGCATCACTATTGTTTTGCCATTTTGAAAAAGCTTTAACACAGCAATTCAGCACCAAAGCTGCTGATTTTAAGTGCTCCAACAAAGAAACACAAGGACAGAGACGCCAAGGCTTTTCTAAGGGAGAAAACCTGTCCGCTTGGAAGAGTGGTGTCACGGGGCCTTACTTATCTCCTCCCAGATTAAGTCCCAATTGTTGGTCAGGAACAAAGGCAGTCAGTGAGGAAACCAGCCCCCCAAGGGCCAGATGGTCAGCGTCCGGAACCCCCTCACCACCTGACCCCTCCAGCCCTCACTCTCTGTGACAGGGCTGCACGTGCTTCTTATCGAGACAGGCCACCCAGCTAATTCACAATGCTCACCAAATAACAATAACACCTGCAAATAAAGGGCAAATAAAGAATTCTTGCATTTTTATTGATACACCTTTATTGAGGTGTAGAATGCCAAAAAAATATATAAATTTTATATGATATTGAATATTAGTCATTTAAATGACTTATTTACCTAAATATCTTACCTAGATATTTTGATTAGAATTTAACTTGAACTGTTTGTTCAGCAATTAGCTTTTATTATTTCTTGAGTGGTGTCCAGGTGTTGGTTGTATCCTATATAAATTACTCAACTAATTAAAAGTTAAGAACTTTCATAAGCTGTAATAGAAATAATATGTAAGTTGGATTAAGAATTCAAGTTTGTATTGAGCTGTAGCTCTTTTAGTGGATCTTGCTAAAGCTAAAGTCACACATGCTAGCAAGCTAAGCTTCTAATCCCTCAGGCAGTTGTTGCTAGTGAATAGCACATTTCTGCTGAGGTTATCATGGAAAAAGGGTTCAAAGGTCACCTTATTGGATTTTAAAAAGTTTAATTGCTATTTTACAGTTTTATGCCTTATTTTTTATTTTATTTTTTGTATTTCCTATTTACCTGGGGGAACAAACAACTATGAAAAAATGATAAGGATAGTGTTAAAAATTAACCATTAAAGTCATTTCGATTTTAGTTAAGGAGATTAGCTCATAAATGTCATGTTTTATAATTATTATATTCTAACAAAATTAACTACTTTGTTTTGCTAGCATGTCCTGGAGATGAAACTTAAGATACAGTTTCAGTAAACTATTAGCTATTCTCATCTATTGTGCACAGTCCAGCTATGCATACCAGTAAGGCTAATATGTTCATATCATTTGTACTATAGATTAATATGTTAACTTAGTAAAAGTTTTAAATTATCATAAAACATTTCAGGCATACATACATTATTAGAGGAATATGTTACAGTTTTTCCTCAATAGCTTTGACATGAATGTCAGATTAGAACTGAAATTCTCAAAACTGCTTATTCAACCATAAAATCATTGTCATTCATTTCTCTTTTCTTTGAGCATGTTTCCTACATTTTTAAATATATTACATAAATAGCCTCAGCCTCCACAACATTTCAGCATAAATTTGACATAAAGTCTCAAAATAAAAAATGCTTGAACAAGTTGTTGTAATATGTGAAGTGTATTACTATGCATTTCAATACTTTTTTTTCTCGATTTGTTCTGAATTGATAAATTGCCCCCAGGTGAATTCTGACTTTCTCCGACGTAGGCAAATGTGTGAAGCATTAGATCAACCAACGATCAACCTGTATTCTGAAATAGCTCAAAGGTTCATGAACCATCAATGGGAAAGTATATAGTGTATAAAGGCAAAGTACAACACAAGTAGAACAAAGATTTGGACGGGGTAAACAGCTAGAGAGAAGAGGAGTGAGAATGTGGGGAGAAGGAGTTAGGAGGCAAAACAGAGGAAGAGGCAGAAGAGGTGGAGGACATATGCCAGTTTTCATTGCTCCAATATCATCAGGCAATAGTTTGCGACCCAGAACAAGATGTTGATATCGTTCCCCCTACTCTTCATTCCTTAGCCACTTTTAGAACTTTTTTTTAGTATGGAGATGAAAAGTGCATAATTGCCAGACACATACACAGATGACCTTTCTGGCTGCCATGTGTGATAACTTTGCAACAGATACCTGCAGAGGCTAGATCAGACACTCTAATGAATTGTTTCCACAAGATCGCAAGAGAAGATATTTTTTGTAATGTAGAAGAGAAATTGTGGCGTAACACAAGTCAGGAATTGTAGGAATACTGCACTGTAATTCCAACAGCACTACAAACATTTTTGTTAAAGCTGCAGTATGTAACTTTCATAAAAAAATACTTTTTTTTTTTTTTTTTTTTTTTACATATTTGTTAAAAGTGTGGGCTGCACAGTGGCGCAGTTGGTAGAACTGTTGCCTTGCAGCAAGAAGGTTCTGGGTTCGATTCCCGGCCCGGGGTC
>CAEFZY010028353.1:0-16140 GCA_903066815.1 Brachyrhaphis roseni
AGAATGCAGAGTGTGTGCAAAGTAGTAATCACAGCTAAAGGTTGCTACTTTGAAGAAACTAGAATATAAGGCGTATTTCCAGTTGTTTTACACTTTTTTGTTTAGTACATATTTCCACATGTGTTAATTCATAGTTTTGATGCCTTCAGTGTGAATCTACAATGTCAATAGTCATGAAAATAAAGGAAACTCATTTAATGAGAAGGTGTATCCAAACTTTTGGTCTGTACTGTATATTATATTTTTTTTCTCTGAATTCTGAAATTTAAAGTCAGAATTTCAACTTGTTCTGCCGTACAAAGGGGTTTGTTTTTTTTAGCTATGCCATGTAAAAAGTCTAAGTAAGGCTTATTGCTGAACAATGTGACTAATTTATGGATTTAAATAATCATAATACAACAATACATAAGCAATGTCTTTGCAAATACAACCTCTGAGGCAACAGGAAATGTTTTTAGTTAGCTTGAGATAATTAGACACAGTGCTGAGTTCGGCTAAATATCGCACTGATGATTATGCGTCCTAACATGCAGAGTTTTTTATTGTTCATATGAATTAAGTTATTCTGTAAAGCAACACTGAAGCAGTTTTTTTATTACTGTTCTTCCAATGTTTTTGAGCTAAAGACAGAGGACTCAAACAAAGACATTATTTGTCCTAAACAGCTAGTTAGTCAGGGGGGAGTTGGCCTGATAAAAATACTTAAAAATACATCTTTTTCAGTAACCTGAACTCAGATGTTTAGAGCAACATTTTTTATACTTGAATAAACGTAAAAGTCATTTTTAAGGTGGGTTATATAGAGATGCACCAATCAGAGGTTGTGTGGTTGATATTCTACCACAGATATTGTGACGCATGCCTGGCATTACTGATTATCTTCTGATTCCTCCCAATGAACTATAATGAACAACTTAAACATAGAATATTTTTTCATACTCTCTGGATAAATGTAAAATGGAACCATCTTAGTAATGAAATGACTACAGTAACAGAGCTCAAAGCTGCACAGATGTCTCCCTGCATCACTGAAAATCTACAAATGCAGTGAAATCCTCCAGGCTGTTGAACAGAAACGTGTGTAGATGAAGACCAGCTACAAGAACTACAGCATGTTTCATCTAATATTTTATGACACAGATAATAGCTGAATGACTTTTGCATTTTCCTTTTTGCACTACTACATCATGAGATATTTCTTTCTTTTTCACTGTTTTTACTGGAAAAAGCTCTGATTTTCAATTACAGGTTAGACATTTAAATCACTCATCATTAATGTGCCACAACTATAACTTAGGCTGTCACTTTCTAGAATATTTTACTATGACAGGTCCATTCGATCTGGTCACCTGCCAGTTTTTGCTTGCCTTTCTAATAATAAGAGGTAAATATCGCCCTACAGCACATAAGTAAAAAAAAAGAAAAAAGTCTGACTGTTTTGTATTTGTTTTGACTCTTTTGTTCATTCAGCTGTGCTTCTCTGCTTTCCACTCAGGAAATGGACATTGAGGTGGATGAGAACGGCACGTTGGACCTGAGCATGAAGAAGCCTATAAAACGGGAGGGCAGCGTGTCCGGCACCAGCCCCGGGGTCCGCTCCCCGGATCCGTCTTCGTCCTCCTCCTCTTCGTTCCATCACAGCGGAAACAGTGGAATGACGTCCCCGAACCTTCATACGTACAAGCAGGAAGACTGGGAGGGACCTCTGGATTTCACCAAGCCCAATCGCCAGAGGGAGGAGGAAACAGACGAGGTCAGTGCAATTAAACGGCCGCTTTCAATTACACTGCGTTTCCTGCTGCATTAGTCACAGAGGAGCTATTGCGGCATAAATAACAATAGACGAAACAGCCCTCAAGCCTTTTGAATGAAAACTTCTTGTTTACATCACTTTCTTTGTCTAATCGCCTTTTCTTATTTCCTGTCCCGGTTCTCCTCTTTCTATTATTCATTTATTTCAGTGAAATGCAAGAGTTACCACGAGGTTAAAACATTGCACTGTGTAGCAGAGGTGGTGTGTCAGGTGCATTGCACCATCCAGGATTTGGCATATGCTAATTTTCACCGCTTTGAACTTTTTCAAAAGAAATATAAAGGGGCTTGGATGTTAATTTTTTATGAGGACACTTTGCATTTGGAAACATTGAGTCTACAAAAGAATAAAAGGGGGTCGTGTGTGTTTGGAGTTTTGCAAAGTTTTTCTTTTTCGTGTTTTCTTTTTTTTTGCTTGTTTGCAGCTCAGCAAAGTGATTCATGGAAACAATCATCAGAGATTGGGTTAATATATCGTATGTGTTGGTGGTGTGTCTTTTTTTAGATGGAACACACAGGTCAGTCGTACGTCTCATCTGACCCAGAGGACTGTGACATGATGCAGGACTGTCTGGAGGACAGGAAGTACCCTGGAGAGGTCACGACCCCCAGCTTCAAAGTCAAGTTTCAGCCCAAGGACAGCAAGAAAGAGCTGCTCTCGTGAGTAACCGTTACACTATTAGTTCAACAGGCTCCTTATGTGAATTTTGTATGACATCCTAGCACTCCAAAGAGTGGTTCAACTCAAACTCAGTGCTTTTTGTGTTTGAGGCGACTTTCATTTTGAGTATGATTTGAGCATCTGTGCACAACTCAATTAAAATTCGCTTTCAGTGGCTTCATGCTGTTTCAACTTATAACATTTGCACTTATGAAACATTTTTTTAACATCATTTACTCAATTTAATCCCCAAAACTTTTACTCTACGTTTCTGAGTAGAAATAGTTGAAAATCAAGCCGCGCTCTCACAAAATAAGAGGCTCACGAGAAATAGGATAACAGCAAAAATGTATTATCTCTCGATCCATAATCGCATACATTTAAACCTTCAAGCTCAGATCGATTGGCACTAAATTGCCACGACTGATTCACAGCTGCTGCCAGTAATAAGCACAAACCACTTTTATGGATGCAGAGGATCTCCTCTATCAAAGCAGACACCTCTGCTAAGTGCCGTACGGCAGTAGAATCATGCCAAACAGAACACCTTCACTGTTTATTTCATGAAGCCGTTAAGTTTTTTTCTCCCTGTTGAAAAGAGTTAGAAACTTTGTTTTACAAATACGGAATAAAACTCAAATTGTAATAAGATGTCTAACCTCATAAGCAGCATGTGCCTTTCATTGGCCGCTGTAGAGAGAAAGAAGCTCGGCTTGCTAGCAAAATTTTTTTATTATTTTAATCACAGATGCACCACTTGAAATTTTCTGGCAGATCAACGATCTTTAAAAAGCCTTACGTGCTGATTTTGATTTTGGCCGATGTCGATTTTTTTGGTCTGAAAAGCATAGCAACAAGGTCGCTAAGTCGGCCACAGCAGTGGGCCGACTTAGCTGTCGCTCAGTCCTCTCATGGCAGAGCAAAAGGGGACAGTGGCTGATTTTTATACGTTTGTGGATGTAGATCAGAGAGGTGATCTACCTCTCTCCAGATTGGTGGGTCAGATCGATTTCGCATGGAAGTATCAGCCGATTGCCATGGAAATCGGGGCTGACTTATCGGCTGGCTGATGTATCGGTGCTCCACTAATTTTAATAGATAGTTTTACACATCCTTCAGATTTCCTTTTAGCAGCACAATTTTGTAAAGGAAAACCGCCACACACATTTCTTTTTTTTTTGCTAGATCCAATAATAAAAGTCATTTATCTACCTTATGTCGGAAACTACTTCAAAAAAACTGTGAGCTTTACATGCTTTAAGGGCAGCTCCTTCGTCTCCTCCAGGAATCTGTGCTTTCTTCTTCTTCTTGTGCTCGTCTGTTCTAACTCTTGGCCTCTACCTCCCTTTTCTCCTCCTTTCTTCTCTCTGCAGGTGCCCCACACCCGGCTGCGACGGCAGCGGCCACATAACAGGGAACTACGCGTCCCACCGCAGGTATGTTCAGTCTGAGGCCCGTTAGCCCAACGTGTGCGGCTCCTGCTCTGTTAGCGCTGCTGAGACTCTGAGTCCAACAAAAGACCAAAACAAACATTTGATTTGATCTGACCTGCCAGAGTGAGCCCTACAGCAAAGACTGTCAATGACTTTAATACTTATCAGTGATTTACTTCTCTCTGTCTGCCCTCTTACTCCTAAATGACCTTGGTAAGCCTTGCCTTCTGGATTTCCCTTCACTCACGTCTTTCTCCCCTCTCGCTTTCCTCGTCCTCTCCTTCGCTCTTTCTCCTCTCTTCTCTCAGTCTGTCTGGGTGTCCTCTCGCTGATAAGAGCCTTCGGTCCCTCATGGCGGCCCACACTCCTGAACTCAAGTATGTCTGCTCTTCACCTTCGTTTTTCACTGTCGTTTCGCCGCACTGCTACTGACACCGTCCAGCGCCACAGCACTGCACTCTGCTGATGTTAGCTGCTGTCTCTGCTGCTGCGTCTGTCATTGTGTTTCTTTCTGCAGATTGGTCTCTGCTCGCTTTAGCATCACTCAGCTCATGTGAATAAGTACAGAAAAAAGTAGCGTCAAAAATGCCTGAATTATTTTTTTTTATTATTATTTAATTAATTCAGTTTTTTTCTTTATTGTGCAAAAATGCACAAAACAAAAGAACAACAGATATGATATAATGTGTAGAGACTCAGTTGTGATACAAGTGAAGGTTGAATTTTTGCAAGATGAAGAAAGACATATTTTAGGGATACGAAATACAATAATACAATTCTTCCAAGATGAGCAAATGTAGCAAGAAAAAAGAAAAACAAACAAAAAGTAAATTATTGATTAAATAAAACATTAGTCAGAGGTTTTGGGAAAATATTTTATGTATTTAGAAAGAAACATGTTGCACTTTTTTGCATTAATAAAATGAAGGATTCACACAGAAATTCCAATAGAATTTTTTTATATTTGGTATTGAGTTGGGTTGTTTTGACAAATCACCACAGATTTCCTTAATTTTGGGAGATCAGTGAAGGGCTGACACTTACATATGAAGCAGATCTTATCCACCAACCTTATCTACCTCAGCAAAGGTCTAAAAATCAACCACTGCTGCTCTGCTGTGAGAGAGGTTTGACTGATGGCCCCGCCCACCAGCTCATGTCTGCATGTTTGCTATTAACAGTGTTCACCCCAGTGTGGTGAACTCTGTGACTTTCTTGCTATATTTAGAAACATTTCAGACAAAAAAAAATCAGCATTGGGAAAATACTGAATATCAATAATTGGCAATCGGCCATAAAACTGCAGTCGATGCAGTGCTAGTACAGAGTTTGCAAACTTTTTCTTTATACTGAATAATTACCGTTGTCAGAGTTATTGTAATAGCAGATAATATCCTTGAGTCTCAATGAACGTGCAGTTTCAGTCGCAGTGGAGAAAGTGAGATTCATGGTCACTCCAACAAACATGTTTGGGATATGTGATATGAGTAAAACACAAATGTTTTCACAGTTTCACATTACGACATGTTACATCACTAACTTCAATGTGCTTTGTTGGGATTGTTATTTTACTGCATAATGGTGACGTTAAAATAACACCCTATAACGCCGTCCTCTCAGACAAACATAGTGATGGGAGTATTATGCTGTGGGGAGGCTTTTGCTTTGTCTAGTATAAAGAAGGATCTTCAAGATAAAAGTTGCTTAGATATTATTTTATCAACTAAATCAAATCAATTTGTATGTACACCAATATGAAAAGCACTTCAAAGTGATTTAATTAAGAAGTGCTAATTGAATGCAGATATATCTAATTATTCATATTTTTGAACAGTTTGCTAACAGGTACGTTTATCATTACGCTCTGCTGCCACCGACCCTTTGAGGTCATTCATGATCTTGATATGGCCAAAGATGAACATGAGTTTGACGACACCGTTTTAAGAGGAAGCATTTTTGTGTGTTCAAACAGCCTAGTCAAAGTCTGCGACAAAGTCCAATTGAGAATTGGTAGCAAGACTTGTTACTACTTAGCTATTCACAAAGGCTTTCCATTCGATCTGACTGAATTTGAGTTATCTTCCAAAGAAAAGTGGACAAAAAATGTCAGTCTCTAGATGAGCCAATGTGGTAGACACAACCCAAAAGGAGGTTCTAGCTGCCTTTTTCTCAACATATGGATTCTTTTACTTCCACTTCGTGCTTGTCTATCACAAAATCTCAATAAATGACTTCAAAATTGGTGACTGCGAAGTGATAAAAATCCGAAACACATTTGCAGGGTGCAGTAATAAGCCAGCTGAGTTCTGTCACCTTTAGGGAAGGGTCGGCGTTACTTTCTAAAAGCTAAATATGAATCTCTTTCCGTCCCCAGATGTCCGACGCCAGGATGCGACGGTTCGGGTCACATCACGGGAAACTACGCCTCTCACCGAAGGTAACCAACACACCGAGCAAAGAGCCACTTCAACAAAACACACAACCAGTCAGTCAGTCAGTCAGTCAGTCAGTCAGTCAGAGAGGCCTAGTGACAGCTCATGGTAGAGTTAGACAGGAACTACATCCACATTTCCTCACCTTTCAGGCGTTTTCGATTTGATTTCCTTTTTCGTTTGGTTGGACCTCTATTTTTCTTTTTTAAAGAATATCCTTCCTTCTCATGTTCTGTCCCTTTATGCAACAGTCACCTTACCGTAACGTTTTCAACCCTCTGTTATCAACTCCATACTTTCTGTTTTCAGTCTCTCTGGGTGCCCGCGTGCCAAGAAAAGTGGAATTAAAACTCCTACCAAGGACAACCAGGAGGACTCGGAGCTTTTAAAGTTCGTACCGCTCAGAAAGCCATAACGTCTGCTTTTAGCATGACTGACGGTAAAGAGTAAAATGCAATAAAGGACAGAGAGACAGAGAAGCACAGAGAGGACAGTCACTGTGAGTCTTATGTGGAGGTGCTGACCTTGGCCTTTAGTTGAACCAAACAGTAATCGCCCTCACTGATGAAGCACTCCAGCTGCAAACACTGACTCTTAGTCTTAGAGTGATGTAGAGCACAGTGCATGGAGGATACATGTTGCATTTCCACATGAAACATTAAACCTGATAACATGTACTAGTAACAATACAACAGCAAGAATACATAAAAAAATTACCGAAAAAATTGAAAGTGCATATCTGTTAAAAAATCCCCAAAAATAACTCTTTTTTTTTGAGTATTTTTGAGTACTAATCTCCTAAACGCTTCTTCTTCTTCTTCCCTCTGTCTCTCTCTGTCCGATGTCTTTCCGTCACTCCCAGCAGATGCCCCGTGCCGGGCTGCGACAGCCTGGGCCACATCAGCGGCAAGTACGCCACGCACCGCAGCGCCTACGGCTGCCCGCTGGCCGCCCGCAGGCAGAAGGAGGGCCTGCTGAACGGGATGCCCTTCAACTGGAAGGCATTCAAGACCGAGGGTCCCACCTGCCCCACCCCCGGCTGTGACGGCTCCGGACACGCCAACGGCAGCTTCCTCACACATCGCAGGTGAGGTGCACAAAGACGAGCCGAGCTGTTTCATGGTACGACCTGAGCTTAGCTTTGTTTCTCTAACTGGACTCTCTTACAGGGGCAGTGTTATGTAACATCAACTTTTTGATAATCAAAAACATATTTGGAGTGTTGCTTTGATTCTTTCATGCATGCTTAAGAAATTCTTTAATCTCTATGGCAACCAAACGCCTGGGTGGACATAGCACCGCCTTCGAGGCACGGCTCCTCCTCAAGAATTGCAGTTCCCAAGCTTCTGCCTCCCAGAGCAGCCCTCCTTCATTACTCCCTCACTCAGCTCCTTCAGACTAGCCAGCAGCAATTATCAAAGACCTGGTGAAACTGCTAATCTACTGAGCTCATTAT
The DNA here is from genome assembly GCA_903066815.1 of Brachyrhaphis roseni. Lineage (NCBI taxonomy): Eukaryota > Metazoa > Chordata > Actinopteri > Cyprinodontiformes > Poeciliidae > Brachyrhaphis > Brachyrhaphis roseni. Next base: position 7,795 of record CAEFZY010028353.1, read on the forward strand.
ATGAGCTACTTCTCAGTGCGATGTTGGTTAAAGAGTTAATAGAGGAGCCATGTTGTGATGACTTCATGAAGGCGGACTTTCAGAAAGAGCAGGAGTTTTTAAAGAGACAGATGCCCAATTTCAAGATGTTAAATTACAAAGTCAAAATTCTTTTAAGTCATATTTGAGTTATATGACACTTCTTTGACAACTGAAGTTAACATAATTACTTGATTGTGCTATAAAATTGCACTATGTGCCTGGAAAATACATATTACTGCCCTTTTAAACTGAAAAGGTAAAAAACCCAATTTGGATCATATTGCCTAAACATTTCTGGATCCAATACAGATTGTTCCATGCCTGGGTTGATTTAACACATCTGGAATTGACTCACTACACTGGGTTAGATCTTTAACACCAAAACATTTCTAAACTGATTAATATCTAATATGTTAAAGCGATCAAGAAGTGGGTTGAAAAAAAACAACCCTGTATTATTAAACAAAGAATGTTATTGTTAAAATTCTAGATTTTTACATTCAGCATACCTTTAGTTTTGGTTAAAAATGATTAATTTGTTAAATTAACAGAACAGAGCTTAAAATCTTTATATTAGCAAAAATACTTTTTTGAAAAAGAATTTAACAAAATTCATACTGAATATTTTCAGTTCAAATAGTTTTATTTTCATAGAGTCAATTCACAACAAACGTAATCTAAAAATCTATTTTCAATTCACTCATATATAAATTCCAATCGATCATAGTTATCAAATGTCAGGTTGAGTTTATTTTTCAAGTGAGTTTTAAAAGGTTTCAATCCAGCGGATTGCATCCAGTGTCGCTGACTTTACAGCAATCCCTGATACCGAGCATGAACATGGCAACAGTGGAGAGGAAAACCTCACTTTAACAGGAAGAAACCTGCAGCAGAACTTGGCTCAGTACAACCAGCCGCCTGCCACCACCAAACTGGAGGTTTGAAAAGACAGCAGACAGATACACACAAAGAAACAGAAGAACTGATGTAGGATTATTTTTGATGTTCATGAAAGTAAAAAGTTAATAACAGGAAGAGGGAGAACAATTAGTTCATGGTACCATTATATCAGTCGATGTTCTCCTCCAGGAAGGAATCACAGCCAAACGGACCAGGTGTAGCTTCCATGGAGAAAAAAAATACTTAACAGAAAACATGAAATAACAGTAAATAATGCAAATTGGAGAGGAGTAGAAGAAGAAAGTAAGAAAAAGTGTTCAGTTTGTCCTCCAGTAGCCTAAGCCTACATCAGCATAACTCCAGAGATAACTCAGGATAACCTACAGCAGTCCAACTATAAGCTTTATGAAAAAAGGAAAGTTTTAAGCCGAGTCTAGAAAGTAGACAGATGTATTCATTACTTGATAGGTCAGCTAACGACTGTCTGTCTGTCTGTCTGTCTCCAGCCTCTCAGGATGTCCTAGAGCCTTGTATGCCAAGAAGAAGGCCAAGTTCCCCTCTGAGGAATATATGAGCACCAAGTTCAGAGCCACTGACGGTAAGATGTTTGGACTTACTGCCTTTATGATACAAAGGAGGGGTTACACCATACATTATATGGTGTACGATATCTACGTTTGTAGTTGAGTGAATTGACGGGAGAAGGCTGCTTATATTCAGGTTTTCCTCTTTCACTGACGTGTTTGCGCTTCTGTTTTAGTTTTGGACAACGATGAGGAGATCAAGCAGCTCAACAGAGAGATAAACGACCTCAACGAGTCCAACAACGAAATGGAGGCCGACATGGTCAACCTACAAACTCAGGTGGGTGTCACTGTAACGCAGATGGTTTCTGGTATATTTGTAGGTAATCTTATATACATGTTGAAATAGACCCATCAGTATATTTAAATTTAAAGAAAATCAGCAAATAAGAGCATTGCAACTCAATGCACTGTAACAAGAGAATTCAAAATTGTTTCTGATTAAAGGTTATTATTTATTTCAGAGTTACTTCAGGTTAGCAAAAACAATCAGACACTGTAACAACACAAAATATTACCAAGTAGTTTTGGCCGAGTTTCTCATGCAAATATCTCAGTCCACTTGGAATAAGACAAGACTAACTTACAAGTAACATTTCTGCAAGATATAGGAGCTTGTTTTAAGTCAACAATTCCTAAAAAAAATTGATTTTAAAAATGACTTGTTCCGTTGGCAGATTATTTTACTCATAACCAAACATTTTTGTCATGTTATAAGTGAAATAATCTGCCAATAGAAGATTAATATTAAGGAATTATTGTCTCTAAACAAGCTCCTATATCTTGCTTAGGACGTATTACCTAATGATTAATACAATATAATTAAGTGTACCTGTCGTTTTTCATTTTAATGCATCAGTAATGTGCCTTTGTAATGAGCAATACTGTAGATAAAACATGTTTGCATTGTGTTTACTCTCTGTGACACAGTTTAGATTTAGGTTTGTGATTCTATCCAGACTGGATCTGACTGTGTGGACATTACTCCGGTGTGAACAGGGTGTCCGATGAAATCAACTTTCTTAAGTGAAAGGTTTCGTAATTTGAAAATGTCACTTTGTGTTGCAGATCTCTTCCATGGAAAAAAACCTAAAGAGCATTGAGCACGAGAACAAGATGATCGAGGAGCAGAACGAGGCCCTCTTCATGGAGCTGTCCGGTCTGAGCCGGGCCCTCATCCGCAGCCTGGCTAACATCCGCCTGCCTCACATGGTGAGGCTTCTCACGTCACAGGCTGTGTTTCCATTACAGATGTGCACAAATCTTTGTCTAGATTCTGCCAGTGCTGAAGAAACACAACTTTGTAATTGCTGTGTTTATTATTAAATAAGAAATTATATTAAAATCACAAGTAAATAAGCTTGTTCATGGATAAGTCATTAAAAATCATGAGTGTGAGCATTTATATGAACAGCTGATAGATGATGGCTGTCATCGTCTACCAGCCGTCACCGGAGAGGTGTGCGTCTTATTCAGGCGTCAGAGCAAAAGGCCCCGCCTACTTGAGAGCGGCTCTGCATGTGGCATTTTGGGGAAATCATAGTCGGCGATTTTACAGAACAGCTATGGATTCAACACGTTGGGATGACTCACAACTTTTTATGAACTTTTATGAAATCTGGTGGAGCCAGCTGCACATTGTCCGAAAAAAACAAAAACACACCATCATCCTCCTACTACTTCCTGTTTCTTCTTCGACGTTTTCACCAGTAGTAACGTCCAGCTGGTGATCACATGACTCGTGGTGTGAAAAAAGTGTTTCCATTGCAACACTATCAAAATATGTCAATTTTGACATATGAAAAAATATGTGGGTTTTCGTCAAAATTGGCATACTTCCATTAAGCTGAATTATTTTCACAATTTAAATTTGTGCAATTTTACGGTGAATAGAAATGCACATAGCATTCCACTTATCTCACTTGTTGCTTATCTCACTTATCTCAATCTCTCTTGTATGGCAGCAGGAGCCAATCACCGAGCAGAACTTTGACAACTACGTCAGCACCCTGACCGACATGTACACCAACAAGGAGTGCTTCCAGAGCCCGGAAAACAAGGCCTTACTGGAGAGCATCAACAAGGCTGTGAAGGGCATCAAAGTGTGAGGCTCGACGCGCGGCACAGGAGGGAATCTGAAACGGCTGCTGAAGCTGGAGAGCTGGATGCAGGGGGGGATGGGAGGCGGGGGAGTTGGAGAGATGCTGAAATGCTCAACGATATATTTAAATATGATTCAAAAACAAAAAGGGAATTCAGGTTACTTAAATAAACGGCAAATTTTCAAATAAAATCAACCCAGGGAGCACCTCTGTTGAAGAAAAAGCGACCAAAATCCACATCGTGCTGCTTCTGAGATTCAGAGGAGGAAACCTTCAAGTCAGAGTGTTTGGAAAAGCAGGAATAATGTTTGCAGGAACTAGATCTGAGGGGCTGTACGTTTACCTGCTGAGTCTGCCTCCAACGGGGCCGGAACACCGGAACGAGGAGGCGGGATCTGCTTCCGGACGACGCGACTTTCGCCGCTGTCCTGTAGCATCGGCTGGGCAGGGCGGCGCTCACCAGCTGTGTGATCCACATCCACTCTCACACACACACACTTGTCACACACATCCCAGCGAAATGAGACACACGCTCGCCTGAATGTGTGTGTCTGCAGCGGTGAGGCAGATCTCAGAGCAGCCTGGATACTCAGCAGACCAAACCCTCTTTGTGTTTTTTTTTTTTTTACTGGAATGATGATAGGAGTAGTGTGCACACATCGCAGCTTCGGTTAGTCATATCAATAGTATTTATCAACATAGGAATTGCACTTCATTTCAATGAATAGTTTTGTGGTACGATAATTATTGTTATATATGAATTATTTAAACTTGTGAACTTTTAAATTGTAACTTATTGCCCTTTATGTTATTGAGGTTTATTTATTTAAAGCAATCTATTTATTAATAACTTTGTTTTGTAAAACAAACAAACAAAAATAATGCAACTTTACTGATAACCAATCTGCAGATGTCTTAAGAATCTATAACGAGGCGTTTTTTTTTATTAATTTTTTTTTATTTTACGTGCAGATGTTTTATAAGGAATCAAAATTCTTTTGATAATTTTACAAGAAAATTATCTTTTTGTTTTTTTGGTTATTTTTCTTGTTCTCCTCTGTTTTGTTTGTGGTTTTTTCTGTTACTGCTACAAAACTCCCCACGGGCGAGAGGGAAAAAAGAAAAGTGATGTATTTATTATTTATTTAATGAGAAAGAAGTCGACTGATGTGTATTTATTTTGTTTCTTATTTATGTGCGTGTTGTGACGGTTGAGTCTGAGTAGTTAAAAAAAAAGATTTAAAAAAAAAAAAACACTGCTAATACTTAAATAAAGAAACGACATTAATACCAGTACTGTTTGATTGCTTAGGCGTGTACTTAGACAAACCAGCAGCTGATTGTAAACCCAACAGAAGCACTCACTTCTCTGTTACTGTCACATTTCTGTGTTTTAATTTGCTTTCTGTCAGGTGAGGAAAGACAAAAAAAAAAAAAGCTTAAAAAGACAAAAAAAAAAAGTATTTTGTACCTCTCCCAAGCTCTTTGTAGCGGCCAGCACTGGCTCACCCAGAACCTCTACGATGCACCGAGGCTGCTTGGCGAATTATTCTCTGATCGTCCGTAAAAATGTTCCACGCAAAGCGCTTTTCCGGCCGTGTTTCAGCCTGGATGCATGACGATTCCTAAAATACACTGCGACATATCCAATAAGGTCCTTTCTGTCTTTGACTAACTTCAAACATACACACCCTTGTAGCCTTACTCTAGATTTTAATTTTTTTTTTCGATGCACAAAGTGCCACTGATTTAAAAAGAAAAGAAAAAGAGCAAAAAAAAAAAAAAGGAGAGCTTACTTTTTTCCTGATTCTCTGCATCTCTGCAATGTAAGAATGTCTGGTTGCCCGGGACGACCACGGCATCGAGAGAGAACGCGGATTGTTTCAAAATGCCTTTATTTCTCTGCCAAGATGGCCATAAGTACACTATATATACATTCTGTACAAATAGATTTTAAAGATGCTATATATATGAATATAAACATACATATATTTTTCCAGTGTAATTGTTGACTTCTTCTTCTTCTCTTGTATTATCAGAAGCTGTTCAGGCGAGACGTTAAGGGTGCGTCATTGTGAGGAGGCGGTTGCTCCTTCTTTAATATCACTTAGACCTGCTCAACTGTGGCTTTAAACATTCAGTCAAGCTGAAGTCATTGATGGTAGTGGAACAGTACTTTTGGATCCCGTCGGTTTCCGTCCCCCGGGCCCCCGTCTCGTTTTTTTTTTTTTTCCTTTCTCCTTCTTTTCGTCCACCTGTCTTGTCTTTGGCCTGAAGGTGTGCTAAACATCAGCTGCATGTTTACGGCTGAACCTGAATCCTAAGTGTCAGTGTGAGTTCATGTATAGTGAAAAAAAAAGACGATGCCTCTGAATAATGTTCTGCACATTGTGTTCAGCGACGTTGTGCAGTTTCTGAATATTCTTCTTCTTGTGTGTTGTTCATGGTAAAGGCCTGCTCGCTCCGAGCTCTTTCATGTTGAAGCAAACCAGTAGGAGACGTTAGTGTGACCTGCCTTTTGGGGTGAAACTATTCCCATGTGTAACTCTGATGTCCAAGGCATGTTGTAAATGTGCTCTTAGCCAGCGTAGAATGTGCACTTTCTGAATAACTCGTCGAAGATGCCAGCAGTTGAAGTCGGACAGATCTGAGATCAGGAAATTTCCTGTGTTTTCTCTGAAGAGTTTCATGAAATTATTATTATTGCTTCTTATGTTCTAGCGGCCTTTATTTAACAGTGGTCAGGCAGGAAAAGCGCGTTGTGAGAGAAGGCATGCGGCAACAGGCCGAGACTCGAATCTGTAACGGCCGCGAGAACTGAAGGTCTCTACCCCTGCGCCATCGCCGCACCCCTGAGTTTCATGAAATTAAAGGATTTTCTGTTTTTCAAATTCTGGGAAACCAAAAGAGAGATTGACGGGAAGGAGTTGCTTGGTCCTCGGGTGACCTGCGGCAGAGCGGAGCATAGCCACAGGTCGAGCAGTCAGCTGAGGCTAGAGGCAATAGCAGCGGCTGGATCAAGGCCTCGTGTGAAATGAGACGAGCGCGTGGGAGTGGAAAATTGATTTGCCGGGCCGCACAACCTCCCCTCTTGTTGTCGGAGGAGGCGTTTGTTGCATAAATATGTGGACGTCACTCAAGAGAATGTTAAAGCTTTTCCTGACTTTTTAGCCCTCCTCCCAACTCCCGCTCCCCCCCCCGCCCCCCCCGGGCTCTCCAGCCCCTCTTTACCCCCTCCCGGGTCTTCTTTGCGTCTTTCCTCAAGAAAGATTGCTTGGATGCATTTGGTTAACAAAGTAGTGTATTTTTCCTCTTGAAATGCACAAGAATCCTACCCCGAGAGTGTTAAGACTGTGAATATTCTCCTAACCTATTTGATATGGCATGACCCCTTTTAAACTGCTTGATGAAATTGTCTACTGAGGTATGTAAATGAAGAACACTGAGGCCATGAAAGCAGAGCGTTTTAAGAAAAAGAAAAAAATTTAAAAAAAGAGAAAAAGTCAGCTAAGAAAGCGAACTCAGCCCACGGTCGGTCCTGCACCCACGCACTGTATGTTTTCCTATTTACATAGAAGTACCGAGTGATGGAGTCAGTTTTATTGTTCTGATCCGAAAAAGAGCAATTAACAAGACGGGGCTCAGTTTTTTTCCCCCACCTCCCCCCTCCCCCCTCTCTCAATTTTATTTCATGTGACGACACTTTTCAGGGAATTCAGTCAACACCAAAATCCAAATGTGAGTGTGAAGGGGAGATATATAAGGAGAGACAGAGAGAGAGAGAGAGAAACAAAACTGAGTGGCACTTTTTCATCAGGCTGTCCAAAATATAACAAAACCAAAAGTCACCTCCCCAGCCGTAGTTCTCAGATATGTGTGGTCTTATCATGTGTGCCTTTCTCCCTCCACTCATGTCAACATATGGTATGTTTACACCCATTCAATTACTGCTGAAAATCCTCGGTCCTGATCCAGATGTCTGACTTTCAGGGAGAAACTGGTGGGGATGGGTTAACGGTTTGACTCTGTGGAATAAAGCGTGTCTTCTTCTGTCCACTGCAGACAGGCAGAGAGCACTCTGAGTAACAGGGGAAAACGCAAAGCTTTTGTCTCTCTGAAGAAACTGTGATCTCATTCTGTCGATTCAGGTACCAAAAAACTGCACGGACAGTTTCTGTGAAGGGATCTGAAGCTCGGCAGTCATCTCTAGATAATGCATCAGAGTGCAGGGCATTATTTTGACATAAGTGGAAAAAGTTTCTGTACATATTTGTATCCAGACAAAAAAAAAACAAAAAAACACAGTGTTATTTGTTGTTGTATCGAAGTTGAAAATGGTTTCGAAACTAATAACGATTCTAAAAATGAAGAATAGTTTGTGACAAAAAAAACAACAAAAACTCCACAGCCAAGGGTTGTCCTGCTAGCACATTTTTACAGAGATGAGCTATTTTTACTGGTGATTTTCTAGACACTGATGTTGAAATCCTTTAAAAAGATAAAAAATAGTACCAAACTTCCAGAAGTACAAGCACTTCCATTACTATAGAATGTGTGATCATTTTAGTTACTTTTGTAGATGTGGTTGTTCCTTTGCTACTGCACCGTTTTGTAAAGTGGGACAGGCCTTGGCTGTGTGTTCTTAGGGATTCATGCTTTTGTTTAACATCTTCATTGAGGTTTGGGGGGTTGGGGTGTGCTAGGATGGCCTCTGCCCAATAGGTTTGAAAACAGACTCA
>CAEFZY010028361.1:0-11275 GCA_903066815.1 Brachyrhaphis roseni
CTAGGATGAAGTAAGGGAATAGCAAAGGGTCCTTTGAAAATTGCTAGGTGGCGCCGTTGAGCCATTTTTTGTGCGATGTTTGCCACGACCTTAAATTTCAAAATTTTTAAACAGCCTTGATGCGTCCGCCAAGTTTGGTGAGTTTTTAAATATGATAAAGCCTCCAAAAAGGGCCCCAAAGAGGGGGGAAGAATAAGAATAATAATAAACAATACAGATACAATAGGCCTTCGCAGCGCTTAGCTGCTCGGGCCTAATAATAAACAGTACAGATACAATAGGCCTTCGCAGCGCTTTGCTGCTCGGGCCTAATTACTGAAATACTTATTGGTGAACTAGCATGTGACGGACATGTAGCTTATGTGGATGTTGCTACATGTACTTAGTCTGCCAGTCACCAGAACTTTGTTATTCCCACAAAGAGTTCGTACGTCCTTTACAAATGTATTCAAACATTGTCCGTGGATTTCAGGCTGCAAAGCTCCTCCATGGTGGACTATGCCTGTTCCCTAAGTAGTGATTTATGTCATAGAATGAGATCGGAGGTTTCTTGTCCACATCGTCTGACATATTTTCCTTCTCTGTCTCATATGGGTCAATCCCGACAGCAGCATTTATTGTTCTCTTGCACATTGTGTCCATATATTTTCTTTTTCTTGGTCTCTAAGCCATGGTTCATCAGTGCTTTGATGCCTTCCAAGATGGCATTGATCACTTCCAGTTCAAACTTTTGGGAACTACGTATTATTATCAAGTGGAATTAAAAGTTCTTCCTTCAGGTTGATATGAAAGATGCAATAAATCCAAACTCTGTTTGATCTGTGTTCCAGACCCCGGTAAAGATCACGCCGTCGCTCCGCCCGGCATGGTGTGGCGGGTCACCGGCGGCCTCTTCAACGTCACCAAGGGCGTAGTCGGCGCCGCGGTGGGCGGAGTCGCCTGGGTGGGCGGGAAGAGCCTGGAGATCACCAAGTCGGCGGTGACCACGGTGCCGTCGGTGGGGGTGGGGCTGGTGAAGGGCGGCGTCTCCGCCGTGGCCGGCGGCGTCTCCAGCGTGGGCTCTACAGTCGCCAACAAAGTGCCGTTCACCGCCAAGAGGAAGGACAAGGCAGAGTGAGGTGGTGATGATGATGATGATGACTGACGGATTGCCCCGCCCTGAGCCAACCGAGACATGCTGATCTCGATCAATCAGATGCCACCGTGCCTTCCCCTGAACGCCTCGTCACAACAACTCCAGACTGTAAAATAAAGACTGTGCAGCTCTACTTCACTGACCGAAACGTGTTCTGCTTTACGTTGGTGACGACACCCTGATGAACCCCTTTTCCAGTTTACGGACCAGTCTGAGGCCACGCCCTCTTCCTGCTCTCCAACCACACACATCTGCTGAAACCTTTCTGTCTTCAGATGCTGATTTTTGTGCTTTCTGTCTGTTTTGAAGTATTATTGCATCCTGTCTGTCAGTAAAGTGTGTTGGGGGATCAGACTGTTTCTTCTGAGGAGCCCTCTCTTTGCTCTGCATGCAGGAACATCTCTGAAATATCTGAAGAGTGACGACTCACTGCAGCCTCTTTATGGTGAAACTTATAAAGAGCCTGACGTTACTCAGAAAAGGTGAACTGTTCCTTTAATCAGATGTTTACTCTGCTGCAGGAATCAATCATTAGCGTTTCAATGCAGCTGTTGTTGAGAATATAAAAGATGTTTATGTATTTTTTTTTTCAATATATCAATAAAATAGTTTAGAAGGTTAATAATAAACAGGACTTTTTCTCAGTTTCTACTTATTATCCAAATGTAACTTTTTGCGTGATTTTGTCCTTCCATTTGCTGGTAGCAGTCCAACCGCTAAAGCAACAATGTCCAACTGTTTTATGGAAATAAGTTTATGTGTTCTGGTCAGTTGGCTTTATGTGATGTTCAATGGCTGCTGGAGAAAAGCAGTGTTTAGTTATTGACTCGGTTCAGAAAGCGCTGCTGCTGCCATCCTGGCTCCACTTCTGGGTCAAAAATGGACCACTGTACCATTGCATATCTGTTTGCAATAGGGCCGGACAATCAATAACAAAATATATTGTGGTAGGCACGTGATCAATATAAATGGATCATGATAGAATATTCACTGAACTTTAACTGCAATGCATTCTGGGAGATGTAGGGAGAGCAAAGACTAGCTGCTCAACCTGTCAAGGTAAGCAAAGCAAAGTTGGTGGCATTCACTAACTCACTCACTCTATGGCTCCCTAGCAACTAACTCACTCTTTGGTTACCTAGCAACTAACTCACTCTTTGGTTACCTAGCAACAGGCTTTTTAGTATCTTGCGCTGCAGCAATTTGAGGTTTTGCCAGTGTGCCTCTTAAAAATAACATGGACTGAAAATTGTGGATGAAATAGGAAAGATCACGCCACCAGCATCACAGTGTAAATATTCAAAACAATTTAAAAAAAACCAACTAATTATTGATATAGACTGGTAGAAATGCTTATTTTGTGATAAGTTTTTCAGTCAATGTCCAGCCCTGGTTTGCAGTCATTTTCACCCGCAGCGTGAGTTGGGGGCGTGACCAGCAGCAGCTTATTTGCATAAAAGTGACAGAAACCCTTAAACAGCTTGTTTTGAAAGGAGCTAAAAATGGACAGAACTGAGGTGAATTTTGATGATTTGAGAATGATTCTGTGCAGCAAAACATATAACAAACATGTTTTGCACAGCTGATAGACCTACCCTAATTTGTTTAAAAGAAAGCATCATTGGTCCCCTTTTAAGGTGGATTTGTTCAGAGAAACAGTTTTCATTTGGAAGCTGAAAAATGGCAGATTTAGGAACCATCACACACAGTCAGGACCCTGGTGCTTGGTGTGGTAAATCTTACTAAAATATTTAACTTTTTGCATAAAAAGTGAGATTTATTTTCTGAAAATTAGATCAAAATCTGCCTAGAAGTCACAGGACTGTCAACAGTAGATGATGGTAGAGGTATAATTGGTAATCTAATAAAACCGGCAGAGGGAACACGGAAGTGACTCGAATCATTTTTTAAAAAATTCGAAATAATCTAGTGAGTTTATTATTGATTTCCAGTTTGTTTTCTGCCAATTTCTTGTTCATCCTCCAGTCCAGATGGTGGCGGCATGCAGCTCATAGTTAGTCTGCCATTTGCCATGGAACGCCAGAAGAAGAAGAACCCGGAAGTGACGCGTTGTTTCACGCTGCCTCGTCCGTCCACATGCGCTTTCTTCCACATGATATTTAATTCTGGAGGAGTTTCTGTAAAGAAACGCCGAGGCAGGAGAACAGGCGGAATCCTGCTGCGAGTTTAAGGTGAATTTTATTGAAACATTTAATATTATCTGCATGTCTTAAGCTTTATCAACAAAAACGTGATCAAATATGATCAACTGTGTGACAATCAGCTGTTCCCTCACACCAAACATCACCTGATGTAGCGGTTATTATAGAAGATTCTGACAAATTATTCTATTATAGAGCTGTGTGTAAATTAAACATGAATCAAAGCTCAATATACTTTATTTATTTCCTTTATATTTACCCACAGCGGTCCTGTAGACAGGAGTGCTGAGCTTCACTCAAGAAAAATCAAGTAAACATCTTTTTTTTATTCGAAAGGATTTTCAGAACTGGAACATAAAATATATTTTCCATGTTTAAGTCTTGATTTAGTAGGAACTGGTCTTTTAGCAGCAGATAAATCAAGCTACAGTAATAAACTATTTTAATCCTGGCTATATTTTCATTAAAAAGTACTATTTAATAGAAAGTTACCTCCATTTTTAATGCAAGTGAAACAAATTAATTTCAAGACTTGTTAAAACTCCAATCATTTTACCAATATAACAATAATTTCCATTAAATTTGAAAGTTTTCTTGTAATGATTTTTGTATTTTTACACTGTATTGTTTTGTATTTTTATAGATTGTCTTTCACTTATTTTTTCTCTTTGGTTAATTTTCTCTGTTTCATTGTGAGTTGTCGTATTGTTCTGCATCTTTAAGTTATATAGAAGGGGAAAAATCTGACTTAGTAATTTTAAATTAGATATCTAGCATTTTTAAGACAAAACCAAAAATAAATAATGCTAATAAATATTGTAATAAAATAGATTTGGGAAGAAGAAAAGCTTAAACTTTTTTCCCCAACATTACCAGAGTACAGTACTTCCCGGGACAATTTAAAGTGTTTACTGTATTTTATTTTTGACCTCTAAATCACCCAACAGACTGATTTAGAAGTTTGGATGTTATTTTCAACAACAAAGCTGGTGTGGAAACAAGAGGTCTCACTCCAACATAAACTGTGGATCTGTGTTTCTGGTGCATTTTTGGTTGAAACGTGTTTGTTCTTCATTCAGTGAAGTTACTCTCAGAGTTGCAGTAGTTAATAGTAATTTACTTAGGAGTCAAATGGCTCCTAAAAGTGTATATTTGTTTGAGGTTATATAGTGTTGACTGTTGTTTCGTCTCTGTCCATCAGACGGTTTGCTGAGAAGATGCTGAGTGATGCTGAGGCTGCAGAGCTGCTGGCCTTCCTGACGCCCAGCACCCGGCCGGATGTGAAGGGGAAGGCCATGGAGTACATCCTGGGGCTGTCTGGAAGCAGGTGGGACGCTGACCTCTGAGCGGTGGGGTCAGCCGACGGGGACGCAGGGTTTTAATGGTTTTGGGCTTTTCATTATTATTTAGTTTTATTTCGTTGTGATTTTTTGTTTGTCTAATTTGGTTAGAAGGTGTTTGCTAGTTTTTATTAGTTAAATATTGTTTACTTTTAGTTTAGTTTTTATTAGTTATAGTGATTGTTTTAGTTTTTTATGCTTTGGTAAATTTTTAGGTGCAGAATTCAAAAAGGTCAAAGGATTGTGATTATGTCTACATTGATTGGATGATAAATACTCAACAGAAGATACCATTCTCAAAAAATGTATTCAATCATTGTTGAACAACCCCAAATTTTTGAGTTCAAAACGCTAATAAATAGATTAATTAACACAAAAATAAAGGATATTATATCTATAATTTGAGCATGTTTTTGTTAGTTTTATAACAAAGGGGCATCAACGCCAGCGCTGTTTGTTTCTTTCAGAGATGGCTGCCGGTTCCTGCGCTCTAAACCCGACCTCTTAGCTCCTCTGTTTGCGCTGACCTCCGACCCCTCTGTTGCCATAGCGAAGGACTGCTACCACATCCTGATCAACCTGTCAGCTGATGAGACTCTACACCAGGTGAGCAGCAGGTGAAGGACAAACCGAAGCTGAAGTTAGCTAGTTACTAATAATAATGTAGTGATGAGATTAATTTAACTAATAATAATAATATTTCAGATTAATTTATGGGACAGAGGTGGAACCCAATAAACACACTTAGTGTTAATTTGCTGCATTAAATAAGAAGTAGTCTGAACCCTGAAGATTAAATAATATTCAGGATATTTAATGGCAGGAGACTTGAACCAGCTCTGACCTCTGACCTCTGAAGGCCTGCTGGTCTCTGTGTTTTCCTCAGGTTCTGGTCTGTGAGGTTCAGGTTCTTCCGGTTCTGTTGAAGAATCTCCAGGATCCAGAGTTTTTGTTCTCTGATCAGATCTGCACCATCCTGTCCAACCTGAGCCGCCATGATAAGACCTGCAGGACCGTCTTCCAGGTACGCCAGGCCAGTTCCCCGCTGGTTGATTCTCAGGGTTCAGCTGCAGAAACATCAGCGCAGACATCGGGCTCCTCTCACCTGTCAGGTGGACGAAGTTCCTCCTCACCTGTCGGGTTAAAGCCCCTGCTGGTTGCTCTCTCAGATCCTGCAGGAGGAGCTCGGTCTGGCCCAGCTGGTGGAAATCTTCTGCAATGAAAGCTTCAACAAAAAGGCCAAGCTGCACTACCTGGGCCCCCTGCTGTCCAACCTGACCCAGCTTCCCGAGGCCAGGAGCCTCTTGATGGACCGGGACAGGTGAGTTTCAGAGCTAGTAGTCGAGTTTTGTGGAGCAGAGAACATTTGGCCTCTTATCTGGATATTTATGTTTAGATACTAAAACTCTCGGATCTTTTCTGCTCCAGGTGTGTCATCCAGCGTTTGCTGCCATTCACTCAGTACGAGGCGTCGGTGGTGAGGAGGGGTGGCGTCATCGGCACGCTGAGGAACTGCTGCTTCGACCACGGTGAGAAACTCCCAACGCCGTCCGGATTAAGTCTGAAGGATGAACCAGAACCAGCTCTGACATCCTTCTGCTGTGATCTGCAGCTCATCATGCGTGGCTGCTGAGCGACGCGGTGGACGTGCTGCCGTTCCTGCTTCTGCCTCTGGCCGGCCCGGAGGAGCTCACTGAGGAGGAGAACGAAGGCAGGTCCAAGAAAAATACCTTAAAATGATTAGGATAAGATAAAAAGATTATTTATTTCAGTTGTTCGGTTTAAAAAGTGAAACAGTGAATAGTGAAACATTTCAGCTGATGAGAACCCAACAGTCATTTCCTAGGAAATTAGAAAATGATTTAATTTCCAAGTTATTTGGAAGAAAACGTCAAACAAAAGCCGTGTTTCTGTCGATTAACAGAGGGAATTGTTTACAAGCTCCTGATTTGATTCTGATTTTTTTTTTGGACATTTTTAGCAAATAAGAATCTTGATTCTTATGTGAAGCTAAAGGCTAAACCACATTTGGACGCTAACCTTTAAAACCACATCAGACTCAATAAACTTTAAATTCTGCTGAACATTTAACACTGGAACTGGAAGACATTTAAAATATCAAAAATAAATCAACAAAACAGCAGAAACAGATAATAAAATTACTTATCAAGTCTCTGAAAACAGAATTGTCCTTCAAAAAATGATTTAGTTGAGACCAAATCACTTTAGTCATCCCGGTTTTGGTAAAAAGATAGATAAGAGAAGAATGATAAATCATCCACTTTATTAGTTTCTGTTTAATTCTTATTGCAACAGGCCTACTCCTGGATCAACTTTACAGTCCCTACAAAACGCCGCTTTTTCCTGTTGTTCTTAAACACATTTTCCTTCCACTCAACATTCAATTAACAGCCAGATTCTCTAGCAATAGTCTTTGGGTTGTGTTTGCCACAACAGAGACGTAACATTTCTGTTTCACATCAGTTCAAATCTTTGAGTTTTTTATTTTTTATTGGCCAAAGTTAATTAAGTTGCTGTTTTCATTGATATTTTAATTTATTGATGCATGCACTTGTATTCTGTTTCAATGTTTCTCTCTTCCAGTTATTAAACTGGTGAATTAATGTCTGTCTGAGTGTTTAGCTTTTCCAGTCCAGTCCAGGGTTCTATGCTCGGTCGTCTGCAGAACTTCAGCACAGGCCTGATTCAGGAACCTTTTCACCCTGATTAGGTCAGAGGTCAGAGATTAGAGGCCAAAACTAAACATATTTGGCTGAAACTGGTGAAAAGTCAAACTGACTCAGCGCCATTAAACGCTCAGGAAACACGTCATTAGAATAATCTGGCCAGATTATAATCCTTAGTTCTGTTGCTCAGGTCTGCCTGTGGACCTGCAGTATCTGCCGGAGGACAAGCAGCGAGAAGCGGACCCCGACATCAGAAAGATGCTGCTGGAAACCCTGCTACTGGTACCACACACACACACACACACACACACACATACAGATCTGGTTCCACTCAGACTTCCTGACAGTCGGCTCCACCCCCAGCTCACGGCGACTAAAGCCGGCCGCCTGGCGCTCCGACAGAAGAACGTTTATCCCATTGTGAGGGAGCTCCACCGCTGGGAGAAGGACGTTCATGTCGGCGCCGCCTGCGAAAAACTGGTCCAGGTGAGAAACTCTGACCTGCTGGGGTCTGAGCAGCCGCTAGTCTGTAGGAACCGCTGATCTGGAGCGACTGCTGGTCTGTAGGAGCTCCTAGTCCAGTCTTACGTCTCCATTCTTCCAGGTGCTGATTGGAGACGAGCCGCAGCACGGCATGGAGAACCTGATGGAGGTGGACATCCCGCAGGACGTGGAGGACAAGCTGAGGGAGGCGGATGCCAAGGAGCAGCAGGAGCTGCAGGAGGAGGAGGAGAAGAGGAGAGAGGAAGAGAAGCAGGAGAAGTGAAACAAAGCACTGATCCGGTCTTCATCTCCTCCTGTTTCCGTCATCAGCAGCTCTTCACTGAACTCTGGCTGCTGGTCCTGGTTCCAGTCCAGCTACTGACGTCTCTGTGTCCATGTAGAGACAGAGGGACAAACTGACCTTTGACATTGAGACAAATATAATCGTCATTATTTTTCTCGTTCTGAAGGCGGCTGCAGTGTGCAGCAACTCTGGGGTCATCTGGGGTCAGCTGGCAGGTCGCTGTGAGGAGGAGAGATTCGACCTTCTCTGTTCGTCTGAGCAGCTTTGAGACACTAGCAGAATGAACGGTTTAGGAACGGTCACAGTGTTGCAGATCTCAGTTATCATTTTTTTCCTGCATGGTCGTTCATGCTACTAATTAAATGTGACCTCAGATTTCTGTGTTTCTGACCCTAAAGCGACCCGCGTGCTCAGAAGAAGAACATAGACGTCACCCAGCAGCGCTCCGTAAACCCAGATACTCTTGAAATAAAATCACTGTTGTAAATTTCTGGTTAAATATTTCGCCCTGAGCTGGTGCTGGACAATAAATCAATGACAATATATATCGCAATAGACTTGTGATCAATATTAATAGATAATAAGTCTGATAGAATATGCACTGAACTCTGATCCAGAACTGCATTCTGGGAGATGTAGATGGAGGAAAGACTTTAGCCAGCTAAGCAAAGTTGGTGGAATCAACTAACTCACTCACTCTTTGGTTACCTAGCAACTCACTCACTCTTTGGTTACCTAGCAACTCACTCAGTCTTTGGTATCCTAGCAACAGCCTGTTGAGTAACTTGCAGCAGCAGTTTAATGTTTCGCCACCATGCCTCATATCTGCTCAGAAATAAATAACGGCGTGAAGAGAAAACTGTGGATAAGTCAGGAAAGGTCATTCCACCAGTTTGGCAGCATTTCAGATATTTAAAATAAAAAACTAATCAATAATTGTCAATATTGACTGAAATGACACACTTGTATCGTGATGTGTTTTTCAGTCATATCATCCAGTCTGACCCTGAGTAGGTTTTCACCTTCTGGATCACATAATATTTTTGCTACATAAATGAAATTTTACCAAAAAAATTAATCAGATTTAGATGTAAAATCAGTCTTTTTCGGGCATTTATTAATTTAGTCTTTCCATAGAAGAAAAATCAAATCCAAGGTTATTTTACTGCATTATTTTTCTGATTGCCAAAAGTTTGTACTCCTACAATTTCTTTCTATTTTCTTGCATTACAAGAAGAAACTTTATTGTATTTTATTGGCATTAAATACAGCAGCTCATTTAACAGTACAGCATCATTATGAAGGAGAACAGAAGTTGTTTTTTTAAGATTTGATTTCAAAAGGGTTTGTTTGGTTTCTGTTAATTCGATTTTATTTTAAAGAAGCTATAAATCCAAATAAGATGAAGGTAAGATAAATCAGGACGGTAGATATTTTTTAGAATGACGTTATAAACTTTAGGGATCTGAATATATCATAAAAAATTATGAGAAACATTTTTAAAATCTATAGATTATATTTATGATATATTTTATCTAATTTGTAGCTTTTGAGTCATATTTCCATTCCTTTTAACTCTGGTCCATTTGGTTCTGCTGTCAGCCGCGTTTTCAACACCCAGACCGACCAGAAGAGGGCGCCACGCATTTCTCTCCATCTCATCTCCCATGTGAAAACAAACAGAAAAATGTTTTTACTTGGAAACTGATGCAAAGGATTTAAATTGAACCGGATCACAATTCGGAGAAGTGAGAGCTGAATGAGTTTAGACTGACAGTGACTCAGTAATAAATCAGATGGAGCAGTTTGTTGTTGGTTTTTTTTCTTCAGAGGTGAGTCTTGAAGACATTCTTGAAAGAAGTGACAGTAGCTCCTTTAAATAGTTTTAGGTCAAAATAATCAAATTAGTTTTTGAAATGAAGGTTATTTCTCCACATTTATTGTTTCCAACCCTCAACAGCGAAATTTCAGTTGGGAGTGGGCGGGACGATGTGAACCAGCCAATCAGAGCCCTCCGCTCTCCTGCTGTACGTGCCAGACGTGTCTTCCCTATGGCATAACACCGGCCTTCCGCGAGCATCAGGACCTGCTGCAGTAGGAAGATGTCCTGGTTCTGGTTCTGGTTCTGGTTCTGCACCTCTGGTTCTGGGACAACATCTTGATACTAGAAACCCTTCAAAGTTCATTTGATTGGTCCTTACTTCCTGACTAGCCACTGCTCTGAGCAACAAAAGCAAGGTCAAAGATCAAACTCACAAGCCTGGATTTGAACACAAAGAATAACTTCAGGATGTCAAGAAAAGCAAAAACACCACTGTTCAGAGTTTGTCAAGATAATACATTTATTTATGAACTCCACCGGAAATAAAAGCAGCGAACTCTCCTTTTCTACTTCTTTATACAACAATAATTTCATCCTCTGGACATACTGTAGTTTGAGCCCAGTTTGCTGAAGACTAACATTTTTATCAGTCTTCAGCCAGCAGGAGGAGCTGTTTCCTTCAGCAGCTAAAACAAGCCACATTCACATGCCAGGATTTATTTAGCAAATAGATAAAATAACAAGAGCCAACCAATCAGCTCATAGGGTTCTTACTGTTACGTGATGCAACTCAGAGATGGACTGTGTCTCTTCCTGTCTTACTGACATGAATCTGAGTCAGTGATTCAATCTGTTTCCAGTGTGTTTGTGCTGGTTCAACTTCTGCTTTACATACAGAAATAAAGTCTGTAACACCTGAATCAAGAGACAGAGCAGTGAATATGTCTGTTATGGCTAGCTGTGGAGTTCTGGGAAGTTGTAAGCTAACTGTGGTGACCTGGGAAGTTTTAGGCTAAATCTGGTGACCTGGGAAGTTTTAGACTAGGTATGACTTGCTGGGAACCCTTTAAGCCAACTGCGGTGTTCCGGGCTGCTTTAGGTTAGCTGTAGAGACTTGGGAAACCTTAATGCTAATTATTGTGTTCTGAGAAGCATGATTAAGGCTAACTGTTGTGTCCTGGTGAGCTTTAGGCTAACTGTTGTGTCCTGATGAGCTTTAGGCTAACTGTTGTGTCCTGGTGAGCTTTAGGCTAACTGTTGTGTCGTGGTGAGCTTTAGGCTAACTGTTGTGTCCTGATGAGCTTTAGGCTAACTGTTGTGTCCTGGTGAGCTTTAGGCTAAC
>CAEFZY010028362.1:0-12865 GCA_903066815.1 Brachyrhaphis roseni
AGAGCTCCCCGAGGGACACGGTCGAACGCCTTCTCCAAGTCCACAAAACACATGTAGACCGGTTGGGCGAACTCCCAGAACCCTCCAGGACCCTGCTGAGGGTGTAGAGCTGGTCCAGTGTTCCACGACCAGAACCAGAACCACACTGCTCTTCCTGAATCCGAGGTTCGACTATCCGACGGACCCTCCTCTCCAGGACCCCTGAATAGACCTTGCCAAGGCGAATAAACAATTTTCCAGTTGTTTCTCCAGCATTAGGACATTTAGTAACACGTTCACAGGATTGATTGACAGCACTAAGCCCATCCTCCTGGCTCTGTTTGTTTGTTTTTGTGGGGAGATGGTGGAGGAAATTGATCTTTTCACTGTTAATTTGTCTGTTATTATGCTGCTGTCACAACATAACAATTTTAATAAATATGTAAAAAACATATTTTTTATAAAACCTCAGATTTAAATGTAAGAAAAAGTGACCTGAGCGCCTGGAGAGTAAAGTTGCTCTGAAAGGTTAAAGGACACCTCGTTGTCTGTTTCAATCCATTTCTTCTGCATTCGTCTAATCAGCACTAATCACTTCGGTTTCATTTGTCCAAGCGGTGGATGAAGCAACCCCTGATGCCAAAGCTGCTCATTCATTAGATTGTTTTAATGTCCCTGAAAGCAGTTGTGCAAATAAACAAGCCGTTACAGCGAAACGAGAGGAATCCCTTCAACCCAGCAGGGACCGCAGCTCCAACTTGTGCCTTTTATCATATTAATCCCACGCAACGTCATTTCTCAGGTCCACAAGAAGGACTTATAAATTGCCTCTAATAGGCTTCAAATCAAGCACTAATTAAAACTGCATTAACCTTAATGAATCCGAAAAACTGAGACCCCAATTTATTGGAGTTGTGTTTATACAAGAGCTGCCTTCAATAATACATGACGCAATAAGCGGCTGAGTGGGATGAGCTGCTCTTCCTAATGCGAACCTCCTGTGTGTGTGTGTGTGTGTGTGTGTGTGTGTGTGTGTTTGGCCCCTCGTCATCATTACAGGCCTTGTTAAAGGTTAACTTTAGCAACATTCGGTGCGTCTTTGGCGCTGCGGAAGCAGACGCGGCCGCGCCGTGCCAATCAGCGTCACGGGTTTTCATAATTGTCTGTCTAATTGGTTCATTACCGGCGAGGGCGGCCGGAGAACCACATCTGGATTTTGGGGAAGCCTCTCCCGAGTTTTAACATGTATCTGCTTGTTGCCGTGATTTCCCAGGAGCACGGCATTTATTTGTACGCCGATTCGGCCTCAAACGCCTTTAATGGGAATTCCCCAGACTGCTGCTGGTGCTGCTGGTGGCGCTGGTGGAGCGCTTATGGTACTTTGTTGACAGGGAGAGATCATTTGTTTTTAATGAAAGAGGGAGGAAAAAAAAGGAAGTGTTGTCTTTCTTCGGGTTTTTTCCTCGCAGAGTGTTTTTCAGTCACTCGCACCATTAGAAGACCCCTTGAGATTTCCCTCCAGAGACCCGCTGTCCTAATGAATCAAGCCTCTCCGATGTGGGAAAGACCTGAGGGGGGAAAAACTGTGATTATTTATTACAGAGACTCCAACAAACCTGCCAAACTCACCAAGCATCAACTTTTCTTCCAAAAATCACCATGAACATCAGCAGACGCTAATACTTACAACGAATCATTCACACCAGCCCCGTTTAGTCCGCTTTAATCGAACTCCAGTCCAACTGCCAAGAAAGTCCAGTTCGTTTGTTTTCACACCTGATAGTCCGTTTGATTAGGGACCAAAATTACCACGTTTGTTTCATTTTCAGCTGCTGTGGTTCACTTTCACACTGAACTGAATCAAACCAACCAAACCCTTTGAGCAACCAGTTCCCCTCCTTGCCTGTGGGGGAACGGAGGGTTTGTTGATGCAACCACTGAAGGAAACAACACTAAAACCTCTGAAGAAGACTCTGAGCGCCACTTCCTGTTGCACAAAATGTGAACTAAAATGGAAAGGCGTCAGTTATTAGAGGTAATAGGATTTCTCTTTTGTCTTTGGGAAAGAAAATGAGCCATTTCTTCTCCTAGCGCTACACTAGCATGCTTGTTTTGTTTGTATTTACCCAGAATGCCCTGCACTCTAGTCCACTTCCTGCTTTTGGAGCGGTCTCTGGTCCGTGTGGTGTTGGGTCAATTTGTTGCATCCAGCGCAGGTGGATGATGTAACCTGAGACTTTTTATCTGTAATCTGGGTAAAAACAATTACTGACATAATTTTCCTGCAATGAAAAATGTTAAGTGAAACAGAAACTATTAGTATGTTTATAATAAAACTTTAATATCCAGAGACTTTTACTGCACAAAACAGCTTCTGTTTTATTTATAAACTTGGTAAATATAGAAAATAGTTTGAAAGAAATTTTGAGAATAAATTTGTTCAATTGAGCTCAAAATAATTAGAAAACTAAATTCTTTTAATTTGGAAAACACAAAATAATCATTTTTTAAGTTTTGGATGTCTGATGAATAACATCATTTTCCTACAAGAGATAAGCAAAAACAAAACCAAAAAAACTGGACGTTTTTTTTGTTTTTACCTGTGAAAACTTTTGACTCGATGATTTTGGCCCAAAAGGTTTGGACACCCCTGGATTAGTCAGAGGCTTCAATGAGAAGTTTATCTAGCGACAGACAGGAAGTGCAGCAGAATAATAAAATCCTCCCAGTGAACTCCTGGACAGCGGAGTGAGGAGGTGACCGGCGCGCGACCCCGACCCTCCATCATGGCCGCCACCCACAGGCTGTTATGGATCTGCTCACGTCAAGCCCGGGCCTGCGCGTGCCAATTATCTCCCAGCCATATGGATTTCAACTGTGACTTCTGGCAGATGTTTGTCCAACCCAATGCTCAATTATCGGCACATTAGGGACTCGCTGTCACCTTCTGGGTCTTTCGAGGATTCCCGTCAGATTTTGATTATCAGGCCTAATCAGTGAATTTCCCCCCCAAAGCTCACTGATTTGACATTTTTCCTTTACCAATAAAACACGAGCTTTAAATGTGATTAAATGATCTTGTTGTTTGTGAAATGGAAATGCTGAAACCTTTCAGCTGTCAGATGTCGACGGGCATGTCAGAACTTGATTCTCCCTGACAACCGAGCTACAGGCGGCGGCGGCGGCTCCACTCAGGCGAACGGAAATCCACTGAGAGCGACACACAATGTCAGCACAAAACACAACATGCTAGCTCTGATTTCTACCTGCTGCTCCGTATTTACTCAGGAATCCCCTGTTACGCTGTAATTAGACATGACGTTAGTGAAGTTTAATCATTTTAATTCAAATCAAAGCAAATATCAATATGAATTACGCAAAGTGATTCATTTTCAGTGTTTTTTCCTGATAGTTTCAATGATTATGGTATTTTTTTGTTGTTCTCTTCTTGTTTTATTTTTTTCTCTGACATTTACTTACTCAAAATAAATAATTTTTTCACTTCATTTCAGTCTATGCACTCACTCCTTCTGCATGAATCTCCTCGTCTTGCTTCCCTTTTGCTTTGCAGTCGTTTCTGCATTTCTTCCAACCGCACTTTAAAAAACACACAACAAAAACACACAACAAAAACACACAAGAAAAACACCTGATCCACTGCCAAGACTTTTCATTAAAATAAAGAAGTGTTTTTTTCTAAATTGGGGTGTTTCCATTAAGCAAATGTATTTTTATAATTTCAAATTGTGTATTTTTCATGGGTGATGAAAACACAGCTTGTGAGATTTAGAGTTTTTTTCTAAAATTGCTTTTCTTGGATAACAGTTTCTTCTTGTTTTTTATGTTGTGCAGTTTAGACAGATTTTTAAGAATATTTTGCATACTTTTCTATTTTGCTATGATGCGTAACCATAGCAACAGGGTGGATTACATTTTATTTAATTTCCCTTTGGGATCAAGAAAGTATTTCTGAGTTGAATTTGAACTGAAATTTTTAACTTACATGGTCAACGGAAACGCAGCTGCGACAAAAAGTCTTTCCCATGATTATTTAGATCAGAATATTAAATTCATGTATTAAAAATATAGCTTTTATTGCTGTTACAACAAAACAAATGTTTTATCCTAATATGAATTATTAAAATAAACTGTTAATGATATTCTAACTTACTGGGATAATCTGTATATTCTGCATATCTGCTTGATTTTCTTATAAAGTCTCATACAGAAATACATCTATTTTTATTTTTTGCTATATAAACTTCAACCTGAAGTCCCAAGACTGGGTGAGTTTTTCCTTTTGCTCTTACAGCTTATGTGCAGCAAACGTGGCAGCAGCAAAGGGAAGTGATTCATTTTCTTAAAGTAATTAAATGCCTACTTGATCTTTTTTTTTTTCTGAGGACACGTACAAAATGTGGCAAACAAATTAAAGGAGCGCTCCATGACTAAACCTTTGCCTTGGATTGGTGGAAACCTCACAAGGGAAGCAAGGAGCAAAACCTCCTCTAATCTACGTTTTGGGAGTTTGTGAGGAAACAATTGGGAAACGCTCATTCTATTTCTGTTTAGGTCCGATTATTAATTTCAATTTACGTAACCCCACTTACTCCCACGGTTTAATTAATGATGCCTGTTATCAGCTGTGTTTAAGAGGTAATGGACAATGCTGAATTTTGAGTGTTTGCAGTGCTGCAGAAGAAAAAAACTGCTTTGCTCCTTTGTAATGGACTGCCAACAAACACGAGATTAACACTGTTTGTCTCTCTCTTCCTGCTGCTGTGTAATGTAAAGCAAGGCAGCGAGTATTAAACATAACTTTGAAAATGATGAGTAGAAACAGTGACGGCAGTCAGGACTGAAAAGGCCCTTCGTCACATAATCCATTCCATAATTCCTGATCTGATTAGAGAAAACGGACGGAGGAGGAACGCGGAAAAGAATGGCAGAAAAACCAAATACTGATGATAAACAAACATGGCTGCTGGTCAAAGTGCAAGAGTGAAAATGTTTCCAACTTTGACGAATTTGTTTGAATTTTGCTAACCTTCCTATTATTCTTTCTTTAACGTGTTCTGACGTTTATTGAACCTCTGGCGCGCTGCTGTTTACGTCCAGAAATGTTGCGCATGTACAGAACAATCCTGTTACCTAAATGAAACCTGGAGATGTAGATTTTATTCATTTAAATTAATCAATCAGAGGTAAGAGGAGTGTCTTAGCGATGTCAATCAATCTCGTGAATGCACTGCTAAATGTGCTAATGGCAGAGCAGCAACTTACCGTTACGGTAAAACTGTTTATCTGCCGTTTATTCACTAACACAAATGCCAAAGCTAACTAGCCTTAGCCTCACAGACTATGTAGTGGTGAACTAACTGTAGCGTAGCAGAGAGTGAAGTGAGAAGCGGTGAGAATGAGAGTGATTGACAGCGCTAAGACCCTCCTCCTGGCTCTGATTGGCTTTTCTGACTGAGTTTTGTTTTTCTGCACTTTGTAGTTAATTTTATCACATTTTATCTGTTATGTTACACAGTCATGACATGAAAATAATTTTAACAAATATGTAAAACAAATATATTTTTTTAACTCCAAAAGTTGCAGCTGTAAAGACAAATAGAGTAAAATAAATGAGATTATTGCCTTTTAAAACATCAACAAGTTACCACTGCTTCCTTTTGTTTACGATTTTGACAATAATATTTCAGGAACATTTGTGAAAAACATTAAACATCTTCTAATTTGTGTTGTTGGATTTGGGACCCCTTCAGGCTCCGGGCCCCATTACTCACACAGCAAGAAGTGAAAATAAAACCCAAAGTGTTGCGAAGAGCCCCGAAGACGTCACGCATGTGCCTGATCTGTGTTTGTGAAAACCTCTGCTCTCTTTCATCTGGACAAGATGGAGTCAGTTAAAACGCCGGTTCCCGCTCGGCTTCAAAGCGCCCGTTTGAGGTCTCGGACCGGACGCTTGCTGCAGGTGCAGTGTGGGAAACTCTGATGCAACAGCAGAAATGTTCAGCTGCAGAGGGAGGGGGGGCAGAGCGAAGCCGCTTCGTGTTTCAACGTGGAGCAGCAAACCTGTCGCAATAAATCTATTAATCACATGATATCACGATTAGAAACAGTCAGATCTCAGAAACTGTCCTTTAGTTAGTTAGTTAGATATTCTTTGTTCTGGCACTTTATTTATTTTTGTTCTCTCCCTCTCTTTGCCACTTCTACCCAAAATATCAGTGACTCTATAGGTTAGTCAAACAATATTAGAGAAAAGCAAAATAATTAAGCAAATCAGAAAATATCTGCCAAGATTAAAGGAAAACAGAATATCCTCACCCACATATGTTAACAATTTCATTATTTTTGTTTTGTTATGTGTTTTGTCCTGAATGTGTTTATTTTAATGCATGCCTCCTTTTTTGGTTGTTTATTTAATTTTTGTTGCGGTTATTTGTTCTCTTACCGTGTTTTTGTTCGTCTGTAATGTTTTATATGCACTAAATGGTGAATTAAAAAATAAACAAACAACAATAATACCAAATAATAATAACAATTGCATGATCAATTAAAAATACATCAATAATCTCTATTTGCATTATTTATCGTTTCTACTCAAAACTGGATGATAAAAGTTTTCATTCTGGTGTTTTGGTCTCTTTTTGTTTACAGAGATTTCATAATTTATTTTATGTGTTGCTTCTGTTGTTTTGTTTAAGTGACTTATTTTGTATATTTAACGTGATAAATGTTCATTATAACTTAAAATTTTTTGATTTTTAAGAATACATTACCATTATATTGCTCAAAAACTGTCTCAAGACAACAATATTATCATTTATCGTTAAAACTTCTGGGATGAAAAAAAATCTGTTTTTGTTAAATTCCCAAGATTTGAATTTCTTTTGGAAAAAAAAAAACTGAAATAAAAACAAAGCAGTGAGATAAGATTCCCCCTTTGAGTCGCCATAAAAAGTCCTAAAATATAAAAATGCAGTGGAAGTACAATAAGTGAGCGGAGGATTACGCCGTTTCATGGCTGCACTGTTGCATGCTGCACAGTCATGCATTCCCAGTAAAGCAGTGAGTTACTCAAAGGGAAGGCGGGTAAACCCCCTGTGATGGATCTCTGTAGGTTAAGAAACGGCGTTCGCTGATCCAGCAGCGAGATAGACGCGCTTACCAAGGTCAAGGAGGCTCCCCGGCGTAATTACCCGCCTCGCAAACACAAAGGGCATTGTTATTGGACAAGTATAATGCGGCACATTAGCAGAGCAACACTAGCTGGGGAAGACACTGGGCGGGCATCAATTCATCCGACTTATCTAAAGTCTCTAATTACTTGGTTTATTTGATAAACAGAACAAGGAGAATCCTTAAATGATTCTGTGAGATCCAAAGGGGATTAATTTCTGACTCCTTGGAAAGAAGGGAAAAAAATTGCTGGTAGAATCCAGTATTTCACTCTTTAATCACGCAGTAATTAGGAGCAATAGGGCAGCAGTTATATGTGGCATCTGGTGAGATTGGAGAGGGAGGAAAAAACACGTCTGTATTAGAAATGCTAAAACAAAAGACAACAATCAGACAGAACAGCAGGAAGCTGAGCTACAACTCCAAATCCACCAGTCTGGATTAAATATTTCACTTTGTCCACCAGAAACATCCAAATATAACTGAATCGATTAATCGCGATTAATCGATTACTGAAATAATTGCCAAATAATTCAGTAATCGATTAACTAAAGACCTAAAACAATTGATTTTCTGAAGAAAAAAAAAAACTCAAGCTATAATTAACATAAAACTGTAAAAAAAAAAAAGCATAATACAATTTGAATTTAAGATAAGAAAAACTGAACTCTTCAAGTGACAATTTTAGCGTCAACTGATTCAAATTCTGTAACAAAAAACTAGAAACCATTAATTCCTCTTAAAGCTGAAATTTGTGACTTTTCCAAAAAATATTTACATATTAAATCTGTCATCATGTTGTTACAGTAAAATATGAAACAGATCATTTGTGAAAAGACAAATACTATTGTCTTCTGAACAAATGCACCGAAAACAACCAATCAGAGCCAGGAGGAGGGGCTTAGTGCTGTCAATCAACCTCATGTACTCACTGCTAAATGTGCTAATGGTAGTGAAACAACTTACCATTACAGGAAAACCATGAATCCACCAACTAGCCTCAGCATTCAAGTCAGGCTATGCTTGCTGCAAAGGGTGATTGACAGCGCTAAGCCCCGCCTCCTAGCTCTGATTGGTTGTATCTGGGAGAAGGCAGAAGAGCTCTAATTTTTTATCTGTGGAAAAATTTTGTTCTGATTTCCCGTCAGGCAGTTTCTGCGTTTCCTTTACAAATATGTCCAAAATGTTGTCAATATTCCGATGATGTTGAAGAAAACATAATTTCACAATTAAATATTAAATAAGATGCACAATTAAAATCACACATAAATAGGTTTGTACACATGATAAGTTCTAAAAATCATCATCCTCCAACTACTTCCTGTTGTCTTCTTCGTCATTTTCGCCTGTAGTAACATTCGATTGTTGATCATGTGACTCAGTCAAACCAATTTCAATAAAAAACAACCTCATCTAAAACTTTTAACAAAAACAAGTTTTTTCTAAATTGTCATTGAGCAATTTACTGTCAAAATGGTAAAATGTAAAATTATATAGTCAATAGAAACGCAACTCGTGTGAATTTGATGTGATGTCATTTATAGCATCTCAAATCTAGTGGACAAAAGCAAAGATGAGAATAACTACAAGCTTCATGCAGCTCGACTCAGTTAGTAAATGTAATAAAATAAGCAGCAGTGGGAAAAAACTAACAGACAATCCTGTGAAATGTGTTGAGTAGCAAAGTCTGAGGAAGAAGCTAACTGGAGGCGCGGTTTAGCACTCAGGGAGAAAAGCTTAGTGCGGAGCAGGAACTAAACACCTTGGCTCGCTACATGCATGGACAGACTTAATGAATGTCTAATTAAGGTCTGTTTGAGGCTCTGTGTTTACTACCAGCTAACAAAACAAACCAGTATGTACCCGTTTTAACAGCGACGGTCCTCAAACAGAACTAAGTTCTTCTCTGATTGAGCCTCTCCAGACGGCAACATGATGCGGCTCCTTCGTATTTCGGCGTAACAGATACAAGTGGGAGGGTTTGGGTCAGGGTTGCCAGATCTGACAGTTTTAAGGCAAAATAACAACATTAAAAAAAACGAACAACTCCAAAAAAACTCCAGTCCAAATCTCAACCTCATACATCACTGACTGTATTTATATACTTGTAGCAATCCACAATATTTTTGGTTGTCTTTAGTTGTTGCAACGTGACGTAACACATGTTAGATTTTCCCATCTCCCTGCTGCTCGCTGACGTTGACTAGCATTGGTTTTAGCTGTCAACATAGAGCGCTAAAATCTTAACTGTACGCCTGATTTAAAAGAAAAAGGGATGCAGTGCTTTGCTACTAATTGTCAACACTACAACTAGATAACAAGGTCCGGAAAAAGTTTTAATTAGAAAATAAATAGAGGGAGGTGGGTCAGCTATGCTAGCTTGACTTTGACAATCTTAACATGCAGATGAGCTGCAGAATTTGTTATTTTGGTTAAAAAACACAAAAAAGGCAGTCGAGTTTTTCTGCGTTGTTTTTCCCTTTGCTGTGGCGCACTGAACTAAACTGATAATACCTTCATCTCCAGGTTTGCTAACGTAGTTGTTCTTCCAGTGTTGTGCACATGCTCAAAACGTAAGCAATAACATATAACATCTCTGTAGAGGTTCGACACTGCATCAGTTTATATTAAACAAAAATTGGTTTGTAAATAAAATTTTGTAATTTCGATTACCAGTATTAGGTTAGCTTAGCGTTTTCTTAAATAGATTTACAACTTAAACACATTTTCATATAGATTTTTGAGCATTTTGAAATGATTCCCAGGACTAGGAATTGCGATTCTGTCTATAATCGATTATTTTCTGAATCATTATCCTGGATATCTAGTCTTTCTCTGGTTTCCCTCATCCATGTTGAACTTCGTGACGTTGGCGAACCAAACAGGCGGTTTTGAAACCGTTTTGCTCTCAACCTGCTTTCTGATTCCTGCAGCTTAAATAAAGAGGTAGCTTCTCAAGCAATCTTGGTTTTGTTTGTTTAACGTAATTACTACTTGTCCTCCCATCCTGCCGGCCCAGATGATGCATGAAAATTACCAATTCCCCTACTTCAATCAAAGCGGGAAAAAGCAAAAGGGAGGAAGAGGAGGGAGCAGATGGGAGCGCAGTGCTCCCTCCCTGCATAACAAGAAAGGGCGCTGTCTCTGATTAATTAGCTGGAGTTGGTAATCAGTTTAATAAGACTGAGGTTGATGGTGAGCGGTCCCTTTGGCAGAGCTAAGCTCCGCTCTCTGCTCAGGGCCTTTGCTTTCTGCCATCGAGTAAACATGCACGCTCTTATTTACATAAACAGTTGTTTCTTTTTTTTTTTTAGCCCAACAGAGGCGGCGGACATTAGAGAAAAATGTATGATTAAATTGAGGGTCTTTTAAATTAATATGTCGTGAGGTATTCACTGGCACAAAGAGGGTCTAATTCAAAGATTTAATTCTGCCTTGATAGCATTCAGCCCTTTTACCATGGTGAGCCGTACAGATGGCTGGGCTCTTTTTCATTCTTTTCTTCCTTAATGGCAAAATCTCATTATGGTGGTTATCACTGAACGAGAGCAACGCGGGAGCGACAGGCCGCTCAGCGCCGGATCTGGAGCAGGACGCTTACTGTGGGTTCAGGTAAATCTGCGTAGGTCTTTTATTAATCACCTGAAAACGTTTTATTTCTCAAAGGAAACATATTTTTATTCTTTAGTTTCTTTACACTTTGGAATGATTGCATTAGATGTTGATGGTTTTGAACTGGACTTATTGAACATGCAGATTTCACTGGTATAGGTTCTGTTTGTAAAGTTACACAGTAAACAGCATCAATATTTTGGGTTTTTATTTAGCCTGTTATAAGAGAAAATAAACGGATGTTAAGTTTTCATCATCATATTTTCTTCATGTTATCCATACATTTATAAATATAGGTTCAAAACTAAATATTTAATTCACAAACTAGATATTTAGCTTAAAAACTTAGTATTTAGGTCCAAATTAAATATTTAGTTTGTAATCTAAATACTTAGTTCCAAAGTAAATATTCATTTTCCAAATTAAACATGCATTTTACAAATAAATATTAAACTAAACTAAATATTTAGCTCAGATCTTAATATTTAGCTTGATATTAAAATATTTACTTAGCAAGCTAGCCTAACTAGTCATAATCTTTAGGCTAGCCAGGTCTTGCTGCTGGAGGGCAAAAAGCTGCTAAAGCTTATCTATTGTCAACATAACGGACTAAATCTTAAATGTACGTCTGATATATAAAACAAAAAGGGATGCAGTGCTTCGCTACTAATTGTCAACACTACAACAAGATAAAAAGGTAAGGAAAAAGTTTAATTAAGGAAAAAATAACAGGAGTAGTTTAGCTATGCTAGCTTGACTTTGAAAACCTTAACATGTAGACGTGCTGCAGAATTTGGTGTATTTCGGTTCAGTTAACAAATAAGAAAAGGCGACCTAAACACCAACAGATCATCAACAGAGCAGGTGTTTAGCGAATCAGCCGCCGCTGTGCTAGCTTAGCTAATAGCAATGGTAGCTAATCTACTACAGCGATCGCATATTAATAATCACAAAATAAACATCAAGCCTGAAAACATAAAACTGTAAATGACTGAATGTTCTGTTCTTTGTGTGGAAATGTTTCCGTGTCTTGGTGTTGTTGTCAGTTGCTATGGCAACATGTTTGGGTGAAAAAGACGAATACGATTGGTTTTGAGTTGTTCTTCAACAGTTTTTCTGCATTATTTTTCCCTTTGCTGCAGCTCACTGCACTAAATCAGTAATAACTTCATCTCCAGGTTTTATTTAGCTAACTGGATGGTTGTACCGCAGGAGCGCGGCTGTAAGAATCACCTTTTTTCCGCTCCAGGTTTGTGCGCATGCGTGACATTTCCAGATGTAAACAATAACGTGGAACACTTCTGTAGGCTTTAACTTTCATTCTGTTTGTGCTGCACCTAAATCTTACAAGACACGACTCAGATTCATCTGAGAACAGGAGAGGAAAAGAAGTTT
This sequence comes from Brachyrhaphis roseni, assembly GCA_903066815.1. Classification (NCBI taxonomy): domain Eukaryota; kingdom Metazoa; phylum Chordata; class Actinopteri; order Cyprinodontiformes; family Poeciliidae; genus Brachyrhaphis; species Brachyrhaphis roseni. The sequence continues at coordinate 12,178 of CAEFZY010028362.1, forward strand.
CTGCTGCGACTGTGCAGTTCGTGCCTAAAGTTAACTCTGAGGGCCGAGCCGGAGATAAGGGCGCTCCACATCACCTCATGGCGTTAATGATCGTCCGCAGTTACAACACAAAGGCAGTCAAGTAGCAGATAGAGCACGGAAATAATTTAAGCTCCGCTAAGTGGTCTATTGTCATTCAAATGCTAAATGAATGAATTATGCTTGGCAGAGATGTTAAAGTCTTTCTATTTTTTTTTAACAAAGTGTCACTATTGTTTGTGTGGAGCTGAAGTCTGGAGGAGCTGGAATGGTGGGAATTAGCTGGGAGAGTTTGGAGTTCCTTGGGGTTTGGACACAAATTGGCTCCCTGCTCATCAGGACTGCTTGAACTTTCAGACAAAACCTCCAACATGGCAGCGTCAACGTTCACAAACATTAACGTTCACAAACGTTAACGTTCACAAACACAAAACCTCCAACATGGCAGCGTCAACGTTCACAAACATTAACGTTCACAAACGTTAACGTTCACAAACATTAACGTTCACAAACACAAAACCTCCAACATGGCAGCGTTAACGTTCACAAACATTAACGTTCACAAACATTAACGTTCACAAACATTAACGTTCACAAACACAAAACCTCCAACATGGCAGCGTCAACGTTCACAAACATTAACGTTCACAAACATTAACGTTCACAAACA
>CAEFZY010028364.1:0-43190 GCA_903066815.1 Brachyrhaphis roseni
GACACCGAACTAGAAATAAATACACAGAAAAACACAGAGAACTCGAAAATAAACACTGAAAAACACAGAACCTGACAAGCTCGGTCTTTACGGGAGACTTTCACTTGATTAACAAACTAGTGAAGATGAACATCTGTTAGTAATTAACCTTCAGACCCGTATTGAAGCCCACAGAGCAGCACGCCTAAGTAGAGCTGGGTTTTGCTCCAATTCTCTGATGCTAGTTCTTGCAAAAAAAATAAGATATACAGAAGAAAGACGTCCACTGATGAATGTGTTTTTCTGATTCTCATACAGCAAGCAGACCTACATATACACAAAACACACATTTTTTGCTTCTTAGAAACACTCCGGTGATTTAAACGGGACTCTTTAAGGGACATCTAGAGTCAAATTGTAGAGCATGATGACTAATTAGTCACACTGCATCTCCAATCTGATTGCAGATGAAATCTTCTTTTGACCTTGCCTCTCGTTGCCATGGCGTACAGTTTTTTTTTGTTGTTTGTTTTTTTTTTTTTTTTTGCCAGGCTTGTAAAATGCATCTAAGTCTGTACCATTTCCTTCTGCCAGTTCAGAAAATGGTCCGTGTGCACACATCTCCCAGGGAGAATGAAACAGCCTCACAGGCTGCAGCCTTTCTTCCCCACCTCATTCACTTTTCTGTGGTGAAGGTTACAGATGTAACATAATCTGGAGAGTTCTGTGCAATAGCATAAAGGTTCCTTGCGTGGGAGAAAGAAAAAAAAAAAAAAAAAAGGAATGTAGGCTGCTCCGCGTCTGTGGGTGGTGTACTCAGCTGCTATTGTGAAGTTGTGGACATTCAGAACTTGTTGGAAATGAGCGACTCAAAAGCAAAACGACTGTATGTTGTAAAGAAAACCCCACATGGGACAACAATAAAACATGTTTCTCCCCTACAGAAAGGACTGCCAAATAATCCTGTAAAATAACATAAAAAAAGTGTCTATTGTCAAATGGGTGGATTTTCCTTACCACATTATTGCATCAGAGCACAAGAAGTGTCAGCTATGCACACAGAGCAGCTTGGAGCAGACTCGTTTGAGCAGCTTGCAAAACCAAATGGTATAAGAATGGGACAACAGTGGCCCGCTGTCTGAATATTGTTATAGAAGACAAAAACGAAGCAGATTCAACATTCTGTTAACACGAGTAGGAGTGCGGAAATGAGCTGTCTCAGCTGTGTGTTTCCCCTGTGAATCTTTGCTGGTGTTATCCAAGCAGCATTTATACCTGAACAAAAAAATATATAAATACATCACTTTGGCAGTCGAAGTGGAAAGAAGTAGACACAGACGACGTTGCAGTGTCATTGAAACTATGCTTAGGCAAAATCAGATAACCTGTTCTCATTATAGTTCCAAAGAACTTCTTAAGTTGTCAGTAATTCAAGTGACTGTGATGTGAGGGCACCTGAAGGTTGTCTGGATCTTGAAGCAACCCTATAAATCATTAATGTATTTTTAGGTCAAGCTTCTGTAGAGGTAAAGATGCGTCTAAGTACTTTTCTTGTTCACAAATATGAAAGCCTGAAGGAAAGTAATGTCTCTAAAAACATGAGGTGAGATGGGGCTTTTTAGCACTCTGTAAAGATTCCCACCCATCCCAGCGTTCAACTTTGGTGACACAACTCCGAGTGGAGCTCCACGGTGGCTGCGATGTGAGTGGTGATTCTGTTGTCCACAAGTTATTGGGTTGACTGTAAAACCTCTCTTTGTGCCCATCGCTCTCTGGCCATTTCCTTGCAAAAAATAAAATAAAAAATGAACATTTATTGAATGTACTGTAGAGCACAAGATGAATGTGTGTGATCATGTGTTGAAGCTACTTCAAAGATTTTAAAAAACATTAACCGATTTTTTTGGTAGTAGCCCATTTTTCGCAAGTTGTTTGATACTTGCTCATTTGTCTTCTTACATACGGCTCGTTAGCATTGCCAGCTGAAAGTGTCAGGCTGCCAAGAAAGGTAGATGTACTGTTCTAATCAGGAGTTTACGTACACTCATCACTGACATGAATGGCATTACATTTAGGCTTCTAATAATTAACTAGAAGCATTTCTTTTTCAGGGTGTACTGATAATGCAACAAGATAAGAATCATTTTTAAAAAACAATTAGGTGGATATAGTTTTAATTTTTGAGGTAATGCTCCAGCTTTTACTGTGATCAACACAGGGTTTAAGAGAAAATTTCCTCACTTCTAGATATTCTGCATTTCAACAGTTAGTGGTGTAATAACACAGGGGACGTGTTTGGGAATGACACCAAGTGATAAGCTACGTAAAAACACAGAGCAAGTTCAGCAAATTTTGTCCAAGTAACAGATGTTTGTTTAGGTGAAGTTGGAGGTATTTCCCCTTCTTGTTATTACATTCAGGACCAGTTATTTGAAATGGACCACAATAGATGATTGGTGAACCATTTAATGTTGCTCTGATCTTACGATATATTTAATTTAATTGAGAGAACAGTTGCCTCATTCATGTGGGAAGATGCACATTTTAGTCAGGCTTGATAACATTGCATTGGGGACAAAGGTTTTGTCTCAGTCCACAGTACTCACAGTAAACAGTGGCACTGGTGATCCAGAAGCTTCTAGTTTATCATAAGGCTGCGCTTTGGTGAACTCATTTCCTTTTTTTTGATTGGTTATATGTCTGAAACTTAGACCTAATTGGGTCTTTTAACAGGACTGATGTGTCATAATGAAGGACCATATAATTTTGTAATGGATAAGGTCACTGACTTTAAGTTTCCAGGATAGTCTTTCAAAAATTAATTAATGTTGCATATTTTATAATCAACCCAACCTGATCGATTCACATGCATAATCAGAAGTCTAAGATTAGATTGGCTTTCAAGTCCATGATGTTCACATGTCAATTTTTATCAGGACGTGTGGATGCATATCTCCTCCTCTGGGCTCGAGTTGAGCCTTGGTACTGAAGGCAGAACATTTAAATCTTTAAAATGTCTGCGCTTTAAAATTCAAAATTGATCAACACATACTCATGTTTTCGCAGCAATGTTTTGTCTGTAATTTTAATTCAAATAAAGGAAAATAAATCTGCTCAAAAGTAGTTTAGATTATGATTATATTTCTGATTAAGAAAAAGAGGAATTTTAATTGACTTACTAATTTGCGTTTGTTCCATTGTGGCTTAGTTACTCAACAAGCTGTGAAAATGTGTAGTGAGAATGTTTTGAAGTGACAGAGACCTAACACCCTCGTACTTTGAGAGGCTCACACACACACAGACGTGTTCATTCACCACCACTGAAGAATACACCGTGCCGTTTGAAGCTCCGGGATGAAGCATAAGTCTGAGCACCACGCAGAGGCATAAATATAAATTATTAAAGACTTGTGGATATTTCTATCCTCTCACCTGAATAGCGTGATATTGTATAAAGATGTTTGCGGTGAATCACTGTCGGTGAGCTGTGGCTACTCTGTTATGACACTTTAAAATGCACTTTGATTCAGTTCATTTTGGAAAGAGTAAACCACCGTTTCTTCTGCTTCCCTACTTTAATCATTTTAGGCTGTAGCACAGGAAAAATCTGCCTAAAATAAAAAGAAAATAAAAAATCATTGGCTCAGGTTTACAATGTAGTTCAACGTCATGTTAATTTACATCTCAGCAATCGTTTGGAAAGAGAATTGGGTTACACTGGGAAAAGGTTGTCAGTGCACCACAGGGCTGACACAAACAAACCTGCTCACATATTTACATGTATAGGTGATTTAAGGTGAAAAAGAAACCTGATAGCCATTGGGCTGGGGCAGAAAACTTGTCCATGCTAAGAACTTAAATTGTTTTTATGGCTTATCCTTAAACCATGCACTGGTAATATGCTAAAAAATAGCTAAGAAATGCTAAAAAAAAAAAAAAAAAAAGTGCTGCAAAGCATCAATCAGACACTGAAATTTTTCCCTGTAATAAATATTTTAAAAAATCATTGTGACAGATAACACTCTGCATGTTGGCATTTCCTTTCCAGTATGCTCAGCTGACAGACTGCTAGAAATTTATGGATTTGGTTAGTACAATTCATTGCCAATTTTTCTTGGAAATTGATGAGGACTGTGGGAAAAGACACACACCACACAGTCCAACCCTGTTGATACAGATATGTCAGTTTTAATGAGCAATTTTACACTTGATAATAAAAAAAACAAAAACAAAAAAAACCCTGGTCAGTCAGTATGAGGGGAAGAAGACCAGTGAGCTGTCATTTACACAAAGGAGAACTGTTTTTGTTACGGCCTCATTTCACTAACTACTGACAAGTCCCTGGTCTTTTTTAGCCTAGTATTAAAAAAAAAAGTAGTGTCCGGTGTCTCACTGGCAACAAAATTGAGTTTTAGTTTTTAGTTTCCACTGTGATGCCTTTGAATAAAATATAGTGTAACCCATTGCCTTCAGAAGTCACTTCATTAGTAAATCAAATCTACCAGTATGCAATCTAGTCTTAGTATAAATACAGCTGTTCTGTGAACAAATTTAAGAACAATTTTTTAGAGAAGATTAGGTTAAGTAAGTGAACAAAGAGGATCATGAAGGCTAAGGAACTCACCAGACGGGTCGGTCATGATGATTTTACGGCTGTTTTTTTTTTTCAATAATGGATTTCTTTTTTGTTTTCCTTCACAATTGACAGATTTGAAAAGTGAAGAACTAAAAGATGACAGATTATCCCACTGATCTGTGGATCCCTGTGACTCCCCTGGAGCTACTGCTGCTGCTTGGTCAGGTTAGATTGAAGACAAAATGTATTGTGAGGTCTCCTGTTGTGTCTTTCTATTTGTGGCTGATGGATTTGAACAGTGTTCAAATGGATGTTGAAGACTTGGAATATTACAAACATACCGGAAGAATGAATAAATGAACAAAAGAAACACTGTGGAGGTAGGATCATCCTGTGGGAATGATGGTTTTCTTTAGCAGGGGCAACGAAACTTGACTAAACTGATAGGAGGATGGATATCAATACAAGGAAATTCAGGGAAAGCATTAAAAACTTCATCATGCTTAAGACTGGACTGGACCACCAGATGGACAATGACCTGGAATTTACAGGAACAGTTAACAATGGCATATCCCCGGTTTAGTTTGGCCTACTCAAAGTCCAGATCTAAATCATTTTTACAATATAGCTCTCCACGGAATTTGATTGAGTTTCAACTTTTTTCCACAGAAAAAAAAAAGAATTTGTGTATGTGATATCCCAAAACGTTTGCAGCAGACATTGTAGCAAAAGGTGGTTCTTTAAATTGGGTTAACACAAAGAAATTAAATCACTCACAACTGTCTTTATATAAAGTCAACAGCAAATGCATGCCTATATCCATCCAAAAATAAAAAATAAAAAATCGAAACATTTGATGTTAAACAATCCAATTAGTGTGACTGCAGGTTATTCATGCTGCTTTTTTATGATATCCTGTGGAATGGGCTCTTGTTATTTTGGCATCTGACAGCTGCCCAGATCACACAACACACAACATCCCTGCAGAGGAGAGTCAGTCCAACAGCATGCGAATACCCTCCAGTCATGACCCTATTTAGGTTGGTGTAGGTGCGGTGCTGCATGGTGGAAGCTGCTCGACAGGACTGGCTTGACTGCCTTCAGCCATTCAGAGAAATAAAAAAAAAGTGATCTGGAAAGTCTCCAAGCCCAAAAAGAAAGGCAATAACCACCCCGATAAAGAAAGAAAGGAACAAACCTTTGGTGCAGGCTGTACTCGGAGAGCTTCAAAGAACAGGATGGCAACCAAAAACATGAGGCCACACACACAGCTTGCATTGGTTACTGATGCAGAAATTTGGATATTTATCAGTCACTATTTTCAGTCCTGTTAACACAGGCTGCAACCCTGCTGGACTAGTCACAAAATGCTGGAGTTCATAAAAATTATAGAGTCAGTGGTTTGCCTGAGTGCATCTCAAAAGCTGTAGGATATAATACGTATTTCTGCATCAACATTTTGAGGGAAGATGAAAATATATCAGACTGTCTACATCTGTTTATGTTGTGGCATTTGTAATGCAGCATAAAACCAAAGTCTGCAATGTGTTATCTTTCTCATGTGTCTAATAACAGACGTCTGTGGTAAAATCCACTGCAGGCAGTAGGGAGAGACATTGTAAAATTTCATGCACAGTGCTGGTTGTATTTTGTATACTGACACTGTCCATAAAAGCTTTTGCATTAGCCATTGTTAACACATAAGAGAAGGCCTCTCTCTGCTGGAAAATAACTGCACCAAACCAGAATTGGTGCACCACTCCAGAGGAAACACTAGTATGTTGTTTTGAGTAAATATCCGAATTGCAGAGACCTTTTTGGAGCAGAAAATTAAAGAAAAATTAGACAAAAATCACAAAAACATTTCATATAACCATGCCTTAATGACATTAAGTCATTTTGTGGTCAAATTTTTTAAAAATAATCAGGATTAGACATGTTTTCTGACAAAATGTCTAAAACATGTTTGCTATTACATGAGCTCTACAAAGCAAGGTATGCTGAATTTAATAGCAGCACAAGCTATTTATATAACAAAAACCTCACCTCTTTTCTTTGTTCCCATAGTTTCATTAATTTTAAAGTAGCCGTTATTAGCTTTCAAAGTTTCTGTAGAATTGGATTGATGGTCAGTAACCTGATATTATTTCAAGCACACCGATGTAGCACATAGCAGTAGCAAAGCATTTTGAAGGTCGGGGTTGTGCTGCATAAAAGTGCCCCAAAAATGCAGAAACTGACTTATCAGGAATCGTTAAAATTGCCTGGAGGCCCATAGAAAAAAACAAATAAACTCATTGCATAGATTTTATATGTTCACTGTGTTGTTTTATTGATTTAGTGCATTTCAAATCTTTAGAATAATTTACAAATGCTATTAGAAAAGTAGGCCATCCCTGTCTCAAAACATGGTGTACTTTAGATGTTGATTTGTTAGAACACACTTGACTTAAAGGGATAGCTCTGGATTTTTACCTGCCTTCTTTAAATATCTCTCTCGACACATTTATACAGCATAAATCCATCTTAGCTGATCCAGGATGCAAAAGTTAGTGTGAGAGGAGCTGAGGTCAAATGAGAACAGTCATGCAAACTGTATTTAATTAACTTTTAACCAGTTGCCATGGATGTGTGTTTTCAGGACTTTTTTCATACGGTAAGATTATTGGTGGTTTCCTACCACCAACCTTGATTTTGTGTTTAAGTATAAGATGTCCCACGACAAAAACAGGAATAAGTCGCTAGAGAACAAATGGAGAAAAAAAAACATATAAACCATCAACTTCTGACAAAATTTAGATTTTCGTTTTTGTGTAATTGGTCTGAATTTTGTGGCTGAGTTTGTCTAAGCAGAAAGCAGAAGCAGCAACAACTCCTTGTCATCCAGAAGCTGGTTTTTCAGGCAGAGGGCAGAATGAACAGTTTCAGGAGCAATTGTCTGAGTCTTTGAGGAACTATTGACAAATGCCAACACTATGTGTTAGTATGGACCAGTCAAAGTCCAGACCATAACCTAATCGAGAATCTGTGGCAAAATCTGAAAACTGCTGTTTACAAATGCTCTCCATTCAATCTGACTGAGCATTTAATCACTCGTTGTGCAAAGCTGGTAGAGAACAAACTCTTAAAGCCTTGTAGATGTAGTCGTAGCAAAACATGGTTCCACAAAGTATCGACTCAGGGGGACTGGAAACATTTTTACACCCTACTTTTCAGTTTTCTATTTGTAAAAATAATATATTTTGAATCATGTATAATTATCTTTCCACTTCACAGTTGTGTACCACTTTGTATTGATCTTTCACATGAAATTCCAATGAAGTATGCTAATGTCCATGGTTGTAACATAAGACAATATGGAAAAGTTCAAGGGATGTCAATACGTTTGCAAGCCACTGTATAATTTCCATTTCAACTATTATTTTCAATTTGGTTTCTGACATTTTGATACTTGAAGTTGTGAATTGGGAAAAACGTTAAGGTAGTTTTGTGGTTTGTGTGTGTTTTTTGTGGAAAGCTATTGTCAATCTCTTAAGAAATGGAACCATTTCATCCATATTTCTAAGCAAAGAGTAATCTTTATTCTTGAAAGGAGTAACAATCACTAAGTGCTCGTCATTTAAAAAAAAAAAAAAAACTCGGTGTTCTCTGACAAGCTTCAGCTACAGCTCTCAGAAAAACAAACAAAAAAAAAACATAGCTCAACTACCATATTTCTTAAGACATGAAATGTCGGCCATTGTCACATCTAGGCAAGATTGACCAATTGCTGAGCAGAACAGGATATAGTTTCACATATTTTTCTCCTTTAGCTATCTCAAAGGGCCCTCTCAACACTGCCTGCTGTTACAAACAGCGCTTTGAGTGAATCATGCAGCAGTGCCTTTAGACTTCTGAGCGTTTAAATGCAGAGTGCAGAGTTTGAGCTGAAAAGTGCATTAGGCTCCTCTTCCTGCTGCCCCAAATGCTTTAAGCTGAATCATTCGACTTAAAGTGTAGAGTTGGGTGCTACAGATGGCTTGCTGTGAACGACAAACTTTCTTGCCTCATTTAGGTCTTGAACCACGGGATGAAAACGGCTCAGTTTTCTTTGGTGTAGTGTTAAGCTGAAGTTTGGTGTATGCAGACAATTTATTGTTTATCAGTTTTACCACAGAAGAAGAGTAATTGTGTCATCAAGGGGGGATAATCAGTAAAGCGAAGCACATTAGAGGGGAAGTGCTATTGAGCTATGTGCTACTCATTCCTTTTACTTCCTAGGAAAACAATTACTGTGTTTCAGTAACCAATGATTGAGACAACATGCGGTCACAGTGTGTGTAATTGATGAGTACTGCTGCATGCAAAATAACTTGAATTAGCCTTTAAAGAGAATGCAGAGGATTTATTTTTGTTTGTTTTTCCAAGTTGAGTCTCCTTTCCTGATCCAGACTTTGCTTCATCTGCCGAGACACCTGAGCCGCAAAACACATTTTGAAAGTAAATAGCCGAGCAATCTCACTATCAGTGCCACTGAGAGGTACCATAACAACAACTCACTGAAGCATGCTCGGCCTCTCTGCAGCTCACACATAGCCCTGTTTCTGACACTCATACAGACATGTCTGTACGTCATTGAGTCCTCAAACATTTGAATAATGAATAGAAAGTAAATCAGAAATGTTGATGCAGTAAGTCAAAAAAAAAAAATGACACCCTCTTAAAGATGACGATTTTGAGACTGTTATTCTGAGGATAGTTCATAATATATGCACACAGTTGAAACTATTTATTGTCATACATTTCATTTATTTATATATATATATATATACACCAATAAAACGACACATACATTTTTTCTCACTGTCTGAAGTTGAATCAGATCAACCTTCCCTTGTTTTAGGTTAGTTAGAATCACTAAAATAATTTGTATTTGCTAAATGACACAATAATGAGAGAGAGAGCGAGAGAGAGAGGATATGACAGAGATTTATTTATTAATGACAGCAAAATCGGACGTTTACACTCAGAATCATTACTACCTGTAATTGTGCAGCTGTTCAAGTCTGGTTCATCCTTGGGAACAATTTCTAGCAGCTTGAAGGTGCTTCATCTGTTTAAACAATTACATGCAACAGACATGATGATAAACCCTCAGTGTAAGACAAGGACTAAAATTTCCAATAAGGTCTAAATTACTGCTTGTTAAAGTGGGTCAAGGCATAGTTTCACAATAAAGTGTCTCAAATCTTCATCGAAAAAAAAAAGCTCAAATTTCTTTCTATAGAGAAATAGGTTGGCTGACTGTTCAAATCCTTTTATTGGAAACTAAAATTCTTCTTACAGGTCATTTGCCTGTGCTGCTTGTTAAACATTGTACTGTAGTTAGATATGAATGTTGGTTTTTCTAAAAGGTCCAAACAAAGACAAGCATAAGACTCCTTTTTATTGCATTATCAATCAAAAATAGTTCAAGGCACATGTCATCAGCCCTCTTGTTTCCCATTGTTTCAATAAATAGTCCATAGGCTGTGTTTCACTAGACAGCTGCTCTATATTGTATGCAGCAAGCAGCAAATATAGGATTCATGATGCGAGAAAAACACCTGGATAAACATTCAAATTCATGGAGCAGTTTCAGAGGGTCTGTGAAATTGATCTAAGTCTCAGGCATACTGTTTCATCTCAAAAAGCAACAGTGTTAGCAGCTGTTGCTTTCTGTCCATATCAATGGCGCATAGAAATTACTTTTAAAATACCAGCATGGCCTTTGCTATGCTCTCCTCATTATAGGTAAGGAAAACTCAGAGATAAAGTTTTGGATTATGCTAAACAGCTATGTGGCAGGAGTTCATAATGTGTAGACCAAAACCTCTGAAAGAATCAAGGTACTTTGAAAATACAATATTCAGTTTCACATTTAACCTATTTTTCTTTCATTTTCACCCACAGTGGCTTTTATACGTTCTTTTTTTTAATCAAACTCTGTTACGTGCTTTTCCCACGTAGACAAAACACACTGGCTTTCAAGATTCCTGAAAGTTGTGACGCTCTTGAGTGCCAGCTCTAAAGCTGTAACCAGGCTGTTCAGCCTATTCAAAACCAATAATATATATATATGGTTTGATCATAAACTTTAAATCAATTTGTGGATCTGCATAGCCTGGTAAAAACCATCCCCTTGTTCTATGCTTTGATTCCTACATGGGGTCTGGACTCCTGGCTTATGACAAACAATTGCTTGTGAGATGTGTGGAATTTGTTGAAGTTTTAAACTTTACCCAGTCACTAATATTTGGCTGTGACATATTTAATGTGCCAGTTTGATGTTGTGAAGTTTACCAGAAATTGCCTGAGCTGTAAACGACCATCTTCCACTGTGAAGAGAAAAGTGCTGAGCAGAACAGGCCACTGAAGGTGCAGTAGGTAACGTTTATAATAATGTTTTTTGAAATCAAGATAAATCCCAGACGGAGCACAAATGGGAGATGAGAATTGAGTGGAATTGCATAGGAAGGCAAGACGTGTCATTTAAGATAAAACCTATTCAATAATAACACTCGTGTTAATAAAAGACAGACATCTCACTCCTTCAACAGAGTTGAGATCAATAAAAAGTTTCAGCTTTTTTAAATTACACTTTTGGCACTAAACACAGAAGAATCATACATGCAACAGTTTTGTTGAAAAATTACTAATGAAAAGATTTAAAACTATTAGGTTTGGATCGTCATTTTACTTTCCCCCCCCTCTCTCTCATGTAAAATGAATTCTGGAAGAAAACAGCCATTACTGTAAATATTTTGTGAAGATTTCACTATGTGTATTCTCATCAGACTGAAGCATCCGTTCATTGGTTTACATAAAAAACATGACATGGATTACAATGTTCAATGCTCGTTACGTGCTACCACATCAGTGGAGAGCAGATGTTTGAACTGGTCAGCCAATCAGCTGCACTGCTTGAGCTGCACTGAAGCATTTACAAAATCGGCGTCAGCATCGGCACCCTGTTGGTAAGTGAACAGAGGAGTTCATTAAAGGTGTGCTGCTTTCTCTGTGCTCACGTTAACAAGCCATAAACACCGTGTGACGCTTTACTAGGCATACTGCTTTATGTCAGTGCACATCACAGCAATACAAGGCAAACATTGCTGTGAAGGTGACTGCAGATTTAAAGAGATTGCTTTGGATTATTCAGAACAGGAATACAATTTACCTATGGATTTATCAGTCAAAGATGTCAAAAGTAAGTTCTCAATGGAGAGATACTTAGAGTGGGGTCAGTTCTAGAGTAAATATCTCAACTCTGATTTCCTTTTCTATTCATTAGTCTCTTATTCGTTGTTGTCACTTTTGAATAGTCACTTATTTTTAAGTGACGAGAAATTGATAGTCTCGTCAGACTATCAATTTCCGAAACTACACGCAAAAATATAAAAAAATCTCAGAAAAGTGCACATGGGTCAGTATGAACTCCCCAACCGCACACAGAGTAAAAAACTCTTAGGATTTAAATGACCCCGACTCTTAGGATCAGGGACAAGCCTCCATGGGAACCTAAGCGAAATTTGGTTTTGGGGCCCTCTAGTTCTGCTAACAACTGGCTGCAATCAGCAGTGTGATCATGAGATCATTCACACACCTGCTATAAACTTATTGCATCTCTGGCAGTGCTGTTTACATTATGTACATGTATAATATAGGATACATTTCTTGGCCAACTGATTTATCGATCAGTTGATTTCTGGGTGCCGATTTTCTTCATTTTGGGGGATCGTGATTGACCAATACTTACATGTGAAGCTCATCTTCTCCCCTAATCTTATCTTTGTCAGCAAAGGTTTAAAAATCAACCTCTGTCCTCTTCTGCTCTGCAGTGAGAGGTTTGACTGACAGACCGGCCCAACAGGTCAGGTCTGCGTATTTGCAGTTAACAATATTCACCCCACTGTTGCCAACTCAGTGACTTTCCTGCTATATTTAGCAACATTTTAGACAAAAAAAAAATAATACCAGCCATAATCAAAATCGGCAGGTCAGGCTGTTTAAAGATCGGTAACCACGGATCGGCCAGAAAACTGCAATTAGTAAGTACTTGTGAGTCACTTTGTTTAGATTCATGTGAGTTCAGTAAAGATGTTGAAGGACTCGAAATGGCAAAATCTAAACGTGCAGAAGTATGGAGTTTCATGCAATGACTAAAAAATCTGAAATACCTGCGTTTTTGTCTTTTAAGATTTCCTTTGGACCACATTCAGTCTCCAACCCACAGAGAACTGTAGGCGTGTTGAGAGTAGCGAGCCGAGGCTATTTCTGTGCTAACCCCTAGTGTGAGGCCAGGTCAGACAGAAAAGTTGTGTGGTTTTATTAAGGCACATTAAGATTGTATGTGACATCCCTTACTGTATTTTACATACTACAGGTGGTAAAAAAAAAATAGCAAGTTCATTGTCTTGGAGGAGGGTGTTTTATTTTACTTCATTTTACTTTTTTTTTATGCCAAAGTTTTACTTATCTAATCTTCCAGATTGGTGAGGTCATAAGCCTTAAACCTTAAAACAAAAAAAGTATTTTCAGTTTAGTTCTCATCAAATTTACAGAGTATAATTTTTTGTTGTTAAAAATAATATATCAATATCAATATTATATTTTGAAGACATCCAAAAATAAAAAAATAAAATGTGCAAATAAACACTTATTTGAAGAACAATCAATATTTCGTAAATGTGCCATATTATGGTGTTTATGTTTTACTGAGACCCTATGCAAAAAATCATCTTGCAGGACTAATAAGGTGTTTCATCATACTTTAAACTTTAGTGGCTTTTTTAAAAGTTGCAAATTCCTCCTCTAATATAGTAGTAAGTACACCACACCTGTTCAAAAGTGTCATCCATATCTTTATACACTGATGAGCAGTTAGATTTTAATCATGTTCCTCAGTAGCATTTTTAATCTCCTATTTTATAATAATGACACCTCAAATTGGCTATAAGTCATCAAGGCACAGTTAAATAAAAATCCAGGGTTGCAGGCCTTCGGAAGAAGTCGTTTTGGAATGGATGATGTTTTACATATTTTAGACATGAACTGAATGTAATTTTCATCTTTTTAATTTTTTTTTTTTGGTGAGCTCTTGTTTTAATTAGCACAGTAAAATGCAAGGCTACCACAGTCGCCCCCGGCAAGGTGGGTGCAGGTGAGCCCATGTAATATTTTGATGTAGTTTTGAGCTAACATGTTTAACACAAATGAAAGGTTGAGAAGAGGCTGTGTGCATGGGGATGTTTTTCAAAATAAAGTGACGCACATTGTGCTGCGATGCGTTATCACTATGAGAACCTTCTTTTAGTGGGGGACACAGGTCAACAACTTTTCAACGTTTACCAAGAACAGTCTGTTAAGTAATTTCCTTAGCCAGCATAATAATGAAAATGTTACAATGATACATTCTTGCGTATTTTTATTCCCCCTAAAATGCAAAAGTTTCCTAGTTTCAGTTAATTGTCAGACTTTGCTGAGGTTTGCGCTCTGATGGTGTGGTGTTGTCAGGCATTGAGGTACAGCATCAACTTGAGGAGAAGTTAGAGCAATGAAGGATGGACGTTATACAGCACACAGCGACGGGCTTTGAAGTGATGCTTAGTTGGCTCGGTGTTTGTTGCCAGGTTACCACATTGTTAGATCACAAGGATCCATGTGATGGTGAAAAAAAAAGAGCATCCACAGTTTCAAAAGTTCGTCAAGAGATGAACCTTGCTATGTCTGTCGAACAGCAGCAGCTTGACATTGAAGGCCAGTTAATTATGAGGCGTGTTCCAGCTTAGTTGATGTTAATGCCTTCTTCTGCAGATGATGTGGTGTTCAGTCCTGTTAGGAGTACATTTAGGACGGAATGTGATTTAGGATTTTATACTGTTAAATTAAATGTAAGTGGTAAATAATATATGTTTCTTTTTAAAATCCTCAAATATGAATTAATAAAATCTATCAATAAAAATGTAAGCTTTCTAATGCTCCCACTTGATCAGTGAAAAAACATATATTGTGCTTATCCCCTCTTTTTTGCAATAAGCAAGTTTACTCTGTTAAATAAATAAGAAACTTTATTTTGTCATTAACTATTTGC
Organism: Brachyrhaphis roseni; assembly: GCA_903066815.1. Classification (NCBI taxonomy): domain Eukaryota; kingdom Metazoa; phylum Chordata; class Actinopteri; order Cyprinodontiformes; family Poeciliidae; genus Brachyrhaphis; species Brachyrhaphis roseni. Next base: position 14,667 of record CAEFZY010028364.1, read on the forward strand.
ACTAGCAGGTCCATATCTGCCACAGTCAGTTATTTCACATTTCTCCACCCACATGTCTGGCGGTTTCCTAGGTGATGATGATGATGATGATGATGATGATGATGATGATGATGATGTTTCTTCTCCATTGTTCTCCTTTGACTTCTTTTAAAATCAAATGTCTTTATATTGACATTAAATTGCACAAAAGTGAAAATATTGGATTTCATTGCCCAGTATTTTATTTAGGCATTAAAGTAAAAATGGCTGAATACTGATGCAAACTTTAAGCAATTCTCCTCGTAAAAACATAAAATGTATCAAATAATGATCTACTTTGTGTTGCTCTAGAGGATAAAATCCAAAAAACTAGATTTTGTGCATACTTATGCAAGGTAGTGTGCTTACAAAAGTTTTATAAATTTCTCATGAACTTATAGATGTGGCAACCACCTTATTTCTCTACCTAAAATCTGTGCATAACACAATCAATTTTCACAAGGATCATTAATAAATCGGTAAATGTATGACTATTAAATACATACTTGAAGTGTATGTATTTAATGTAATTATTTGATGTAATCTAGGTAATTATGTTGATTTACACTCCAAAGTATTTAGTTTTTCATAAAAAAAATATTCAATATCTTTTCAATGGAAGGATGGATGAACCTTTTCGTTCTCTTCTTTGTGCATTTCAATGTATTTCTCTTTAATCAGTGTCAGTCTTTCCCTCTTGACTTGTAGTTTCCTTGAGCCTAAGATCAGCTTCCCTTGTGTTATTATTCATCTTCCCTCAGTCTGCCTGTTTGCTATCTTCAACAGCTGCTCCTAGTCCCCCGATTAATACATTTGCATGCAATGTCATTCTCCATCTTTCCCTCAGTATATAAGCTCACTGGCTTCCATTGTTCCTGGTTGGATTATTTTTTTTCTCTGCACATTACTTTGCCTATTCTCTATGTCCCAGTTAACCCGTTAAAGATCTGCAAGTTTCTGATTTCCATTATTGAAAGTTCACCTTGTTCATTCCAAGTGACTGCCTGGGTTTTAGCATGACTGTCAAAAGTCTAAGGATTTTGAAAATGATCATTTGAGCCTGGCAGAAAATATGACAATTCATGCAATATCCCATGCTCCAAAATCAACAGGAAACAAAGAATGTTTAATCTCTAAGGTTAAATATTATGTTACCTCACCCTTTTCACCTCTAACAACTTCAACCATTCTGGTAGCAACAAAATCTTTCAAAGACATTTGTAGAAGCACTTTACAATTGTTAGTGTTACATTTTCTCCCTCTGTGGCCATGGAAATTACGGGAAACTGAATGTAATTATCTAAAGGGATGAGCAAATGCTTTGGTCAATACACACGTATTACAACTACAACGCTGGTAATGATGTTAAATCATTTGCGGACAATACAATTTAAGCTATGCTCCCTATTTTTTCCAGACATTTAGCAATTATTCCTGAATCACTCGCTGCACATAAAGTTCCGACCCCATGTAAATGATTATAAAGTTTTCCATTTGATCTGCTGCAGATGGTAAGAAAAGAAAAGAAAAGACAGAAAACTTGACAGGTTCCTCTAAAATTCAAATAAATAAAGTTAATTTCAGACATCAAGTGTAACCTTTGACCCCATCAAAGATGTTCCTGCTTTATTCTATGCAGTTGTGACAACATTGTGACAGTGGATTAGATTCAATTTTTTTCTTACCTTTAACGTTTGGCAATCATAGACCATATGGAGTCCAATTATCAGATAAAAACTCACGAGTTGGTGATGGTTAATTATAGTCTATGATCTGTTTCTCAGAGGATTCAGTCTGTGAATAAATAAAAACCTGCTCAGATAAAATTGTCCTGTTCTATAATGGTCCCTTCCCCTCTCAGGTGAAACAAACAGGTTTTTTCTCATCAAAGCCTCTGAGCCATAAAAGGAAAGTTTGACCACCTCTACTACATTTTTGTATTTGAGAAACTCTCCAGCCTCACCTCTGTATCTGACACACTCTATGCTATTGACAGCGCCAGCTTTCAGAAAGTTGAAGAGAGCAGCCTCAGTTAAAACTGGCATCATATCTTGCACTGTAAAAGGAAAACTACAGAACCTGGTACATTTTGTGACAAATCAGATTCTCTCAGATTTTGATTATGTGACTGTTTGGATTTCTGAAATGGACGATTAGAGAGCTTAGAGCTGCAGTCAGGATTACAAAACAGCTTTAGCTATAAAGTTGTGACCATATCACAATATTTACACTGTGCAATTAAAATATAATCTTTTAGAAGTCAGAGGAAGTTTGATTTGCTCCATAAATAAAACCAGAGTTATGTGGCTAAAGGAACAATGAATAAAAACAAAAAGAGTGGAGGAACATCATGTAAAAAAAAAAATAAAAAAACACTTTAAAAACCTTGAAAATTAATTTGAATGAAAGATTTAATTCAACAATGAGTTGAAATAAATGTCTGCAGAAGGTAACAGAAAATATGAGCTACAGAGTAAACTGGTATGTTCCGCAAATATTTATTCAAAAGTTTGTGGTAAATTAAAAAGTACTCGCCTGCCAGGGACATTTTAGGTTGTAAATTTCTACCCTGGGAAAAGCAGTGGAAATGCAAGGGTATAATTATGAAATTCCCATTGAAATGATAGAAATGTTTAATTTAGTGTAAATGCTTGTTTAATGATTGCTTAGCCATCTGGAGATAAAAGTTCACAGACCTATGAACCATCTGAGTGCCCCAAGTAGTGATATAATTACTAGCTGAATGAACCAAATAGTTGAGACCGATGCATTTTTGGAGCTGCTCCAAATTTAGCTTCCTGTTGATGAGTGAATCTTCATCGGCACAGACAGAGCTTCTGCGTATTGAAGCATAAGATAATGTCATCATCAAGTTATGGCAATAAAATTTGTCAGGTATGGGCAGTAAACGCTTGGTTTTCTCCTGCCATAAAACGTTTCTACATGTTAAAAAATTTTTTTTTTAAATTGTTCTAGCCTGCCTTAGCTACCTGGCATATGTTACTTTCTCAGATGCGAAGAGAAGTGATGGTGGGTGTTGTTTAACTCTTTGAATTTTCCCTGGGTTATTACCAGAACACATTTTTCAATAACTTTAAACAGAAGGTGAAGTCTTCAGCTGCTTCTATTCAGTCAATAACAAAAACTATTGCACTCTTAGTTGGTTTACACATAGGATATAATGTCATATATTAAAATACTAATGTGCCATTGCTATTTTCAGTTGAAGTTTGATTGACATGTAAATAAATGTTGTTGTTTCCACTGTATGTCAAAAGCAGAAGGTTGTTATTTTAGGGAAATGGACAACCACACAGTTTAGTCTTCCACATGTCTTAAAATGTACAAAGGTTAGGTTTTTGATCTGTGACCAGCAGCCTTCTGAATTAAAGGTAAATCATTTACAGTCCAGATTTACCTGCAGCAACAAACATGAAAACATTTTTTTCCCCTTTTTTAATTAAATCCTAAACCTAATTAGGTTTTCTGTTCAAGTACAACAGCAATTTACAAGAACCATTAAACACAGGACAATAAATATTAAAAAGAAGTGCCTCATTTTTTACACTGTTTAACTTGGCTTGACATGTTCTTACATTTTCAAGTGCGTGCTTTTCCTCTGAATGAAAAAGTATCAGCCAACAGATGGCTGTGACTCATTTTAGAAAAATAAAGTTTTTTATGAATTTGTTTTGTACACAGTTAGGAACAACTTATAATAAACAAAATGGATTAAAACGAAATGCCTCCAAAAAATGTTTGGCGCAATATGGACAGGAGAGATATGTCTGATTTTCTTGTGTAGGTTCAGTTTGGTCACTGCTGATTAACTGTGTCCTTCTCTGGCTCCACCTCAAGCACAAAGTCTAAATTATGATGAAAAGGAATCAGTCAAGAGTGTGAAAGAAGGTGAAATAAATATGTCCCAGCTAATTTTAATAAATGTAAATGACATGAAACTCTTTGTTTTTATTCCTTTTCCACTTCATTTCCTCTGTTGGAAGCACCTGATGAATAATAAGTTTGTTTACCCAGGTTCTTTTGTCAGTGGAGAAGGCATCCCATAATAAAACAGTCGAGATGTTGTTGTTGTATTAATTTGGCAAACAAAAACCATTCATCTGTGCTTTTCTTTATCTATCAAACTATTAAACACCCAGGTGAGAATTAGAGCCAAACAAAAGACAATCTGATTCACCAGGTCATCAAGACATTTTGGCAGATCTTTCATTAACCTGATGTCAGAATATTTTAATCCGCAGCCAGGCACAGAGCTCACTGCTTTACCTCTACAGCAGTAACTCTCCTCAAGTCATAGAAGGCAGGAAGAACAGTGAAAGGAAAGAAAGAAAAAAAACGTAATTATTTGGTTTATAGTTCATGGACAAACACATTTTTACTGATTTTACTGATGCCATGCTTTCAAACGACTAAATGTTTCATCAACTTTTTCATATTTGTTTCAGCCACAAATTTCCATGGATCTTATATATTCTCTATTTGGTAGATTAAAACAAAGTATTTGCTTAAATATGAAGCAGAAGAAAAAAGATACATATTTTTCGAAACGTTTTTAGTGTGATGTGTTTTCAGATTTCTTTGTCCACCATCCTTGTTAAGAAGGAAATAAATATTTTGATTGGTTTGTACTTTTAAAATGTAACTTTGCTTTGTACCTTCTGACAACTTTATTTTTGTGAAATAGTTTGTTCACAAATGTTCTCTAGGAAACCTCTGAGTCCTTCAAACAAATTTAAATTTAAACAAATGTACTAACAGCACATTTAAAGAGCTGTGTACAATTAAAATAAGCAAAAATATCAATATAGGACATAAAAGGTTTTAAAGGTGGACTTTATTTATTAATAGTTGACTTTGGAAGGCAGTTAATTGCAATCGATTTTATTTAGTTCAGTACCAGATTAAAGGGAATTAAACATAAATCAATGACACATTTTTCAGATTTTTATTTGTAATATACTTATTTGAAAATCATTTCTATTATTATTTTGGTCTGTCACAGAATAGCCCACAAAAATAGACCAAAGTTTGTCATTGTAACACAGCACTTTATTTACTATAATGTGAAAAAAGGTTGTGTTGAGATACTCCCACCAAAGAAACAAATGTTTTAAATCCAAACAGTTTTTTTACATTTTATTTATTTACTCTTTTTAGCTCCTGGCTAAAACCCGTGTACGTTGACTTGTGTTAAGACTCTTTCTAGAATCTCAAGGAGTAGTCGTTTGCTCCCCACAGTCCCACTCAGATACATGCTTTATCCTTCTTATCTTCAGCAAATCAATACCTACCTCAGCTACTTTGGGAATCATCCACACACATCAGCAAAGAAGTGATTCTTCAGAAGCACAGAGCTGAAATCCTTGTTGAAAATATTTGCTTGCGCAAGCCTGTTCTGTTACATCTTGCTGGTATTTGAGCTTCTTTTCCAAGGTAGGAAATAACAAAGTAACTCATCATAGTCATGATACATTTTTATCAGCAGAGTTGGCTGTATGTAGTTCCTCATTGCTCTGAATACAGGATATAGCCTCTAATGCTGACAAACTTCTAAAACGTTTTCAAATTCACTATGAAAATCCACATCAATCAAGTACTTCATTAAATGTTAATTCCCAGGTGTTGTATCTATCAGGATAGTGCACAATGTGGTTTCAGAACAGGAGCCTAATTATGTGTCATTTAAATGTCATGAATCAATTTCTACATGTTTATGTTTCACATGCCTTCGCCCTCACCTGGACAGCAATGTATTTTTTTTCTGGTTTCTTGTAATGATGAGAAAATGAATATTGATGCAGAATATCTCCAGGCACTTCATTTAAAATGAATGAAGACAGGCATTCAGCTTAGACAGATCTGCATAAACACAGCAGCCTCATTAAAGACAACTTGTGTAATAATATTAAAAAAGTGTTTGAAGCAATGAAAGGAAGCCTTTTCTTCCTTCATTCCAGTAAAAAATGATTTTAAATCCTGGCAATTTCATTTGTATGTTATTTACACCCCTTCTATCTGTGATTATTTCAAATCACACTATTGTGTAGACAAACTAGAACCGTTGCTTTGAGTTGCCATAATACCTTTAATGTGTTGCAACACCCCTGCGTTTAACATTCAAAGCATCTGTTTGCTTCTGCTTGTATGTTTCTGCAGTCTATGAAGCAAAACAGACAAACCCAAACAAAATCACATGAAAACAAACCAAATGAAATCCCAGTAAAGAACACATGTCAGGTATTTCTTGCTATTCTAGTTGATGGAGGGGATTTTTTTTTTTTGTTACTGAGGTAAATGGAGATGGGCTTTTATGTGAAAATTTGACAGTTTTTGCTGATATATCCTCATTTTTGATGTTTGGGCTTTAAGTCTTGCAGAGAACTAGTGTGTCACTACTACTCAGTGACACACTAAAGTTCTGAATATTTTTGTGCTGGGAATAAAATGCTGTATTGTGCAGTTCTTGATGACCAAGTCTTGCATTCAAACTATTGACATTTATTGCATACCATTATTTACAGTCAGACTAAATATCAACTCTCAGTTTAACATCCTAGCTTGACTGCAGCCAGAAACCTCCACTTATAAACAAATAAATTGAAAATGTCCAAACATCCACAAAAAAAAATTAAGCTGGAAATAGCTTACAGACAAACTACATGTGCTTTGGTATTAGGTATTCAGTGGCACCCCCAGTTCTTATAGGCATGGCCATATCAGGTAAGAAGTATTGAGATTATCAGAAATGCTTCATAACTTTTGAACTTGCTTACATTTGAAGAGCATACCTGTGTTTTGTTTGCTTGCTTTTATTGTGCAATGGCTCCAAAACCTGCATCAAATGAGCAGCTATTACTTAAGCGAACCTTTGAACTGATTCTTTATAGCTGTAGGGATACATGAGAGGATATTTCATGTCTATCTTTAAAAGCTAGAGTCAACTAGTCTGCTGGTTTAATGCCTCTTTTATCTCTCTGCAATATTACTTTGTCCATCTTCAAAGGACTTCTTGTGTTTAATACTGCTATGACTCAGCCTAAATAATGCATTGTTTTCTCCCGTTTCTTTAAAATTCTTCCAGCTCTACTATCTTTGCTCTCTCACCTTTGCCGTTCTCCAGGGGTTGGGATACTCAGGTTCTCTTGTTTCTTCATAATTTAAAAACTGCCTTTGCAAGGTCCCTACAGAATACTGGTAATAGTTTGGTAGCAAATACACATCAACTGTATATGGTGAGAAAAACAATTCCCATTACAAATTACAGTGAATATATTTAAATGATGCAGATTATGGCAATACAAAACAATAGTACCAAAGACAAAATACTCTAATCAATGGTTTTACTTGAGGTGGCATGAAGGATATTGCTTTTGTAATTTAATTCAAATGTAATAGAATAAGCCCAAATTACATGAACTTAAACTGATTTTGGAAATGTTAGTGCCCATCTAAAGAATTAATTATGTCTTGCAAAATAAAGATGATTAATTTGAAAAGAAAGAAGCAAAAAGGTACTTGCTAAGTGCTACAGGGCTGTATTTATTTATTCATTGAATAATAAGACAGTAGGTGGCCGGACGCATGACCACAACGTTTATGATTCTGGGCCATTTTGAAGAATTATTTGATAGGCATTTTTTGTAGCCTCAATCTTCACTTTTTTATTTAAGATATAATGTTATGAAGTGGTCTTTGAACACATAAAAAAAAAAGCCTTTTATGGCATTGTGACCTTTGCAGATGTGCATAAGCAATTACATCTGAAATATTGTATGTCTTTGACCTTATTAGCAAACAATATTTTTTCTGTCTGAATTGTGGTACAGTTGTTTTGACCTCCACTTGTGAATCAGAACAACAAGACCTTAAAATAGATGCTTTTGTATTATACAGCCTCTATGAAAATGTTAATTATATTCAGTTCCCAGAGTGAAAAAAACTTCCAAACACATTGGCAGTAATGCCACATCCCAAATAAAGACTTGGTAATGCTCACAGGTGCCTTATGATTCGAAGAATTGATTAAACTCTGCGCTTAACTTTACAAACACTCCAATGACAACCATTAATTAGGAGAGCGACTGACTACATTACAAATTAGGAATACTTTTCCTTTCTCACCAGATGGAGATGAGGGAACACTGGTTTCTGTAGCCATAGTTCACAATCATCACCAAATAAAAGACTACAGCTATCTATTGATTCCAGTCTGATTGCTGTGATTTGCCTTTAGAGTGTTTCATTCAGATGTGGACTGAGTGCCTGCCATCTCTCCCATATGCCACAGATTTATAATGATTTCATGCCCCAGTGAGTAGCTCATTGAAAAGAAATGTGTGTTCCCTATGATTTGTTACGAGCTTCCATTTTACTGAATAAACGAGTACGAACAGGCCACTCGCACCTTGTCATCGAATCAGTCTCCTTTTGACTTAAACATGGGGATACTTAGTTGGGTTGCTCTTTAGAGGATTTCAATAATACATGTAAGGAGGACAAATGAAAGGCTTCTCACTGCCACATACTGCAAAAAGTTAATTTTCCTTGGAAGTCATAAGGAAATTGTACAGCTTATGTATGAATCTTGTACTTCTTACTGATTTGAATTATGAACATAAGGCCTGTACAATATATTTTGAGTATTTAGCGATATCATTGTTTGCAGTTTTAGTAATAAATTCAGGAGTTCACACTTTGCATGCAACACAATATTCAGCTTGATGGATGGAATCTCATTGAAATAAATGCCAACTACTCACACAGATTACAGTTGCTAGTGGTCAAAGTGTTGAAAGCGCAGATTAAAGTAGCATAGTAATATAAGAAATGCTAACATCTCTGTATGTAGTGGCTTTCAAGTTCTTTCAAGCACTTGCTTGGACCTCCTCTATCATCATGTCACAGTAAAAAGAAAAAATGACAATGACTATTGTAGCATTTTAATATCAAGAAATCTTGATATCTAGATCCGCCCTACTAGATACAGTTTCCTGGTTTTAATTTGTGAACTCTTCACCTCCTCTAACATTTGAGCTTATAAAAAGAGTTAACAAGGATGAATACTGCAGTATGAAACTGATACATGCAACATGAGTACAGTGGACTCTGAGAAAGCCACACATGCTTCTTATGCTGTGTATGTTCATTCTTATTTGGCGTTAAAACAGAGAACAGATGGTGTTTGAATAAAGGTTAATTGACGGTGTTAAATAATGCGCTAAACTGTAAAGGTACTCTACGTCAAAGGTTTATTTTTATGAGCTAAACCATTTTGAGTTTTGTCAGTCAGGTTATTGATTTTCTTTTATCTCAGTTTTAGTTGCTTCAAGGAGTTATTTTTTTTCTTTCTTTTTTTGCGCATTTCACATTATTTTAAAGCTTTTCCATGATTAGCTAATTATTTTATACATCTATTTCTTGTTTCAAAGAAGCAAGAATTATCTCACTCAACCCTGCAAGTGTAAATCCTGTGGTTTGATTAAGCTAAAATTAGAAGGTTTGATAGAAAAAAAATGGAAAGCACAATCTCAACTGTGAAGGCAATCTCATTTTTTGCAAATGTTTTGCTGGAGGGATTGTTAAACATTGCAAAGAACATGACAGCCTTTACCTCAGTCAGCTAGGTCTATAGTATAGTATATAGTTTTGTTGTGCAAATACATAATAATTTATGTATATAACCGTAATAGACTTAAAATAAGAAAAAAATAGAATGATTTAATGTGAGACAGTGGAGAAAAAGACACTTCTAGTGGTCAGAAGGATATTTTTGTAGACTTAGTTTAGTTTTATTTATTTATTTTTGTCGTTAGTAAGAATGAAAAGTAGCATGCATTTAGATTTTATTTTGTAGTCAGTCTGATTCAGCAAGTTTTCAAAAAAATTGGATCTGTAAAGGATGATGGAAAGCATGTTTGCCAAACTGGAACATTCACAGACTCAGATTATACAAAGGCAAATCCAGTTCATTATTTCAAAGTGGACGCTAAGCACCCTTACAAGAGCGCAGTCGAACCAAGGGTCTGCATGTTTGGAACTGGAGGCAGAAGGCCAAATGGTTTCGTCCTTATTCAGTGGCTGTGTGTGCTGACTTGCTGGTTGCTAGTGGCTCTCTCTGCAGGGCAAAGGACTCCTTAGAGTAATTTACTGCTTCCTCTCGATTTGCATGTTATTTAAATGCTTAGTCACGTGCGCGTTTGAGAGTTTCCTACATCACAACTTATCTTTTTCTTTTTTTCAGACCTTCTGGTGCATCAGATATTCAGATTGTGTGAACATAAACTATTTTTCTCTTCTTCAATGAGGCATCTGATTGGATTTACGAGGGAAATTTTGAGGTTATTATGAGAACTATTGAACCAACAGGATCACCCTGCTGCAAAATGATAAACAGTTTGAAATGAAAATATAAAATACAAAATATAAACAATATTCCTAAGTGATGAAAACAGAAATTATGCTGTTCAGTGAAAGCAGCTTTTTAGTTTTGGAAACATAGAACTATATAATAAATAAAGATGACAATTTTCTACTGTAGATATCATTTATCAAAGATATAAATCCCTGTTCTGCATTGCAGTCTACACTTTAAGGAGTATTTTTAGGGAAAATTCTCATAATTTTGGCAGTTTTCGCTCATTAGAAATGTTAATGTAAAATGTAATGCTCACATGGTTTTCTGGAGTTTCATGAAATGCCACAGACACTTCAAAGCATAAGAAGAGTTTTACAACTGCTGCACTCTTCTTAATTATATTTAGCACCCACAAGAAAGGACATTTTTTTGAGTAAGCTCCAGCCTGTTCAAGTACCATTCTGACACATTTTATATTGTTGGGTGTTTAACTGATTAAACGTGACTAATGGCAATTTGATTCCATACAAAATTCCAGTGCACGGACAGAGTTCTCATTTCTTAAAGTATTACTACATCTGGTAAGGTAATGCATAACGTCAGGATCTCTTCTGAGACTGTGTTGCAGCTGCTAGTACCTAATAATTTAGCATATGTCACAGCTGCTATCTGCTCCACCTCAGTATCTTTTTCCACAAAGAAAATAGTAACAATGATTTGCTGGCATAAGCTCAACTACCTAGTGCAATCAGTGTGAGGGATTTGCTTGTTCTCACTCAGTGTTCCCTTCTGGTTTCTATGGATATCTATCACTATTTCAGGTTATTTTAAGGTACACTTAAGATAGCTTTAAACTTTTTAACTCAGGAAATCATCTCTGCTCACATCCATGAGTATCTACAACAAATCTTTGAAAAGAAACCTGGATAATTTGAGTTACGACAACATATTTCCCTTTGTAATTAATAAAATATTTTTTTTATTGAATTAAACTCCAAATGGGCTGTTTATAATCTATAATTTTAAAGTGCATTCTTAAACAAATACATCTTCTCATTGCATAAGAGACGGTGGCATGATGCAATTACCTCCAAGCTAACACGGTCACATTCCCTCTTAAACTTTTTGCTCCTCTTTAAACTTTTTGCTCCTCTCTCTTTAAAAGTCTCTGCACATCCCTGCACAGAATGTTACTTTCTTCCCAGAGTCACTTTCCTATATTTGTTTTCGACATTGTGATGCATTATTCTGCTCATGTTTCCCACAGACTGCACTTTTACTATCTTAGTGAGCATTGCATTGTGAGCAATGTTTAACTTTGGGATCAATTATCTTGAAAGGACTACAAAGCCTAGAGATAAAGTATGTGCATGCATTGCTTTCAAATTTACTGAATAGCATATCAAACTATGCACACACACAAGAAAAAGCTCAGAGTGATTGTTACATTATTACAGGGAAAAGAAAGTCAAGATTATTAAAGTGAAGCCTGTTTAACAATGTAACAGAGGAAGACCAGTGACCTGTAGGATGTAATTGTCTAACAAAACACAGTTCTTACAGAATCGAATGTGAAAGGTTGTCATTTCATTGTAAAAGAAACTACTTACAATTGACTACCGATGACTTGAAGAAGACAGCATAATTTCCCACAATTAGCTTTTGTGGAGGCAGACTGGCAGGAAAGAAGAGAAACATGACAGCAACTCCAAGAGGATAAAATCGAAGAAATGGAGAAAGTGACTGAAGTGAGCAGCAGCACATTTTGTCTTTAGGAAATACATCGGCCCAAATAAAGAAGAGCTTGAAAGTTAAGACAAGCAGAAGAAAACAAGTTTGGTTTTGTTTCTATTGGCACTATTGATGAAAGTCTTTGCTTTCTCTCATTATGAGGAAGTGGTAGGTAATTAGGCATAAAAGCGCTGCAAAGGTCTATTGGAATTCAAATGCTTATTATTCTCCCAGGAAATGAAATTACTTTTTAGAGACCTAAACATATATTAAAACATTTGTAAAAAAAAAAATAAATAAATAAATTAGTCCCTAGTTGAATTTTAGCATTTCACTGGAATTAAAACGTATTCACTATTATGAACTCCCATGGAGATACGGATTTACACCTGGGACCAAAAAAATGTTTCATGGTTTCATGCTATTTCATGATCAAACATACTCAAAAAATTGTTTATTTGTGGGTCCTCTGTTAAATGTAATATACTCAAATGACATTTATTCATTTTTTAAAATGATAAAATCATTTTTGTTTTAGTACTAAAGTACTAGGCTTACTTCTTAGTCCAAAATTTATGTTCATAGCTAAACGTCTGCCTGCTTTACGATCAAAGGCTTGTCACATTAGTACAGTAGAAAAGTGAACATGGGCTACAGTAAAATGATTTCTCTCACTTTTATTTCCTGACTGGGTAAAAGCTTTCTCATGTATAGGCAATCATTCATTATTTACTGTGGCCCATCATGTGATGGTTAGATGTTAAAGCTTAAGCATTGTGCAGCGTTTCACCTTTGAATGTATAAAGTGTGAAAATTGATGGAGAATTATAATTATATATAGTGCAAATGGAATGCATCTAATTGTCACATTCATGGGTGAAATTACAAGTGTGCAGAACTTAATTATAGTGCAGACTTTGAAATGAGTTCTCTTTGTTCCACTGTACTTGGCAGCACTTTTGTCTTTCCACTTACTGAATACCTTGGCGAAGGAGGTTACCAGATCCTGCTGGTACTTAGGGAACAAAACCAATTTGCTCTTCAACCTCTTCACTTTATTTAGGCTAAACAGTACTAATTGTTTTTAATTTACTTTTCTGTAAGTAGTCCCCTTACCAACAAATTACTCTGGCTTAAGTTTTATTGCATGGATCTTTCTATTGGTTTATGTTTCTTCCATAGCAGAAAAAAAAAACTCTTTTAAAAATAGACATGATATGCTCAAATATCATGCTAGGTTTCAGATCTTAGTTGCAGCTGTTTATCAGTGTGAACTTGCAGTGATTATTAGTACTATTGCAAAACAATGTTTAGCAGCAGTGGAATATTTTAAGGGCTATGTTTCCATGGGTTAATGATTAGGTAGATGTTTTTTTTTTTTTTTTTAATTTACTTAAAGGTCACTGGTTAGCTATTTGTGAAGAAATGGTTTAAAAACATTTAGCTTCTAAAATAGAAAACATTTTTAGGAAGCTGTGACTGAGCTCAGGATTTCTCTGGACTGTGTGTGATTACTGACTGTCTTCACTGCATATTTTCCATCCTTCCACAATATCATGACCTGGTTATGAAGAGATTTAGATGGTCTCAGAAATGGTTACATTTTGCTAAGCGGTAAGGTAAGAAATATCAATTGTTTTCTGTGACTCGGTTAGTATAAGAGGGAGTTGCATGTCACAAAGTCAAAGTCGAAGAGTACAGTTTTATGTAAGCTGTACTCTTCGACTTTGATTTCTTTAATATACGAGATGCAGTAATTGCTGTTATACGATCTGTGGAATTAGAAAGAAGCAGTCTGGTGGAAAAAAGCCCCAACACGTGCACTGTGAATCTGTTTGACAATCTGTTTGTTATGCTTCTTGCTCATCAGACCATCCATCTTTGATCAGTAAACCTTGCAGCTGCTCAGCTCTGTTTTTGCAAGCTTTATCGTGCCCGCTTTTAGCTGTTATATAGGCCAACTGTGAAAGACAGCATTCACTTCACCAGCAGTGCCCGTCTGTATTGCCTCTGTCCTTTAAGGCACTCTGAAATAGCCAATGTTTTCTGGTGTTGATATTGACATGCATCAGTTTCATCAGAAGCCACTGACTGTATTAGTGGCCTAAAGCTTCCAACCACAGTTTATACTCTATAACTAATCAGAGTTTACTTAGAATATGAAACTTCAGCACCAGTCTGAAGTTTAATTTTTTGTGGTCTTTTCTAAATCTATTGCATCAACCTTTGCTTGTATCCCCTCTTTTAAATCTCATGCTGTTTTTGTTCTACAATCCCTTCCTATATTCTTCTAACGTAAAATTTTGTGAAAGTTCCTGTAAAAATCAGAGGGACAAACCAGACCCGTCTTCCAATCATCTGCTCAGCAGATGATTGGAAGAATCAGTGCATTTAGACTTTCCTCTCTGGTAATCCTCAAGGAAATAGACTCCAGGATCTGTGGTTATCCTTGGCATCAAGACTTGGCCTTTTCCCACATTACCTTTGGCAGTGTGGGCAGATCCAAAGTTATGCTGGAAAATGAAATCAGTATCTCTATAAAGCTTGTCAGCAGAAGGAAGCATGAAGTGCTCTAAAATGTCCAGCTAATGGGCTGCGTTGACTGTGAACTTCAGAAACACAGCGGACCAACAGCTGCTGATGACATGGCAACCCAAATAATCACTTACTCTGGAAATGCCATACTGGACTTTAAGGAACATGGATTCTGTGACTCTCCACACTTCATCCAGGCTTAGGGACCTTGATTTGCAAATCTCAAAGATTTTTATCCACTTTGGCATCTACCCACCAAAATATCTGCATTCCACCAATGTCACCTGTATGCAGCTGCAAGATGGCCTTGCTTTGAACTAGAGGCATAATCTTCAAGCATTCACTGAAATTATGCATATTCTATATATTATACACTTTTGTGTAGTTCCCCCAGGGAAGCAAAAAGGTTATTACCACCTCTGTGTGCGCACTAAACTCACTTTCCTGACACAGGACTCTTGGCCAGAGCCTTCTATATGACAACATTTTAGTCATCCATCATGTTCCAAGAAAAATAGTATTTGAACGTCTTTCCCAGATTCTGTGACATTTTACAAATAGCTGCTGAATAAGTAACTCCTAAGTTCTAAATAGGTGCGATTTAGAGAATGCACAGATTCCATGGCACTGCTTTAAATAAACTTGACGGTTCATTATACAGGTTTTTCCCTCGTAGCAAATAGTTTTGGTTGTATTGACATCGCCTTCTAAATGCTGAATATGTTTAGGAATTATTGCAAATATATTTCAAAGTTTCATCCTGATTTTTTTGTCAGATAAAAAAGTAAAACACAGCAAAGTATGTTTACTAACAAGATTTTAGACTGCTGCTGCCACCTCCAAACTATCTTGTGAATATGACATTATGGTACAGTTTTCCTGGAATCCTAAAGGGCATACAGCACCAAAGTGTGCAGCAGTTTCCAAAGTTTTAAATTATGTTTTCGGTATAGTTGGTGTTGATAGTGCATGGTAACTTAATAAAAAAAAATCTTTACAGTCTTCTGCGGCAAATTAGGCTACTAGGATGCAAGCACATGATGTTTTGTAGTTGTGCTTGTATGAATAATTTCTCAACCAACATCTTGCCCAGTAATCAGGTCTGCAGCAATGTTATTTGCTCTATCGCTATACTGATTTCAGCCAAACCTGACTGCAAAAATCTTAAAGATGTATACAATTCTCTTTTAAGTTCTAATTTAAAAACATTTTAATTGTAGACCAATTTTCAACACCTGAGAAACTCTACACATAAACGTTATAACACGTTTGGCTACTTGTGTGGTGTTGAGGCATACAGCAGGAACAACAAACTACTGTACACATGTACTGATTTCATTAGTCAACATTCAGATGTCAGACAGGAAGTCTCACACATCCTCTCAAGACCAGAGTAAACAAACATGGCTGACTTAGAAGAAGCCATAAATGCAATATCAGGCCAATGCAAAATGTTGAACATGTTGAAAAATGTTGATTTTTACTTTGAAGCGGTCCCAACTTCCCTCCAAGCAGAGAAGTCACTCTTAAAACACCACACAAAGCAGGAATATCTTCTAAAATTATCTTAAGAGCGATCCCAATGATTAGGGAGTCCTTGAGATAGTTGAAAAGGGGAAATTGCTGTGAACCAGGCATAAAGAGAGGTGCTTCATTCTAAAGAGACATTGCTGAGGTCCCATGTCAACTTAACCATACTATTAGTCTGTCTGGTAAATAATTCACTTAGCTTATTGCTTGACAAGGAGAAACAATTCTCTACTTTTTTCTTTTAAATTGTAAATGAAATGTTGAATATCCTGCAAGACCTTCATTTGTTTTTTTTTTTCCATTTGCAACACACAGGACTAACTGAATGGGTTTCAAAAATCACTCCTGTCTATAACAGTGTGTCGACCATCCCTTCTAAATTGCTGCCTGTGTATTTTCCGCCTTGCATATTAAGTCTGTTCCTGGCTTATCTGAAATGCTACAGCCTTAATTTGCCTATCCATCTGCTCTTCAGCTTTCAAGGGATCGTGGACATGTGCTGAAGCCATCTAGAAAGTGGATGCTGATGACAGTATTTGTTTAACCTTTAATTGCAGTTTTCAGTCCACATAAAAAAAAAAAAAAACTAATAAATGTGCCAAGTTTTGCTTCTACTTTTTTCTGTTCACACAAAAAACTTTCTGAGTACTTCAGTCATGCTTTTTCTTTCACAAGCATTAAACAGTAACATCTTGAAAGAATTTCTTTTTTCTCAGTTTGAATTTTTCTGTCTGTCTTACTCAATAGTGCAGCAAACTTGTGATAAGAGAATATGCAGCCATGACATCTTTAAACAGTTTTGCGATAGCTGCAATTTAGACAAATATCTGGAACACATCAGGGAGTGGGCTGATGCAAAGAAGAACCTTTACACCCGATAAGTGAAGGACAACGATCCTCTCAAGATAATTAAATCTCAATGTGATATTTTTTGGGGAGGGACCTGAAAAGTTTCTCTTACAGAAAAAGATGTGGATTACAAAAAATCATCACAATTCTTTCTTTCTTTTACATACATTTTTACTAATCCAAACTGTGATGAAAACTAAATCTGCAATGGCTCCCATTTCTGTAATAAATCTGTGATGATTAAAAATGCCTGTTATATAAGTCTACTTATAATTATGAGAATTATGAAGGTCAGCTCTGGGGTCAGGGACTGATTGGAGGAAAGGTGCTGGAGGGCAGAATGGATCTTATCAACAAATGTATTACAAGGCCTGCAGCTTCCCTCACTAGAGAAAATTTTCAGACCCACGATGTTATCACTTCTAAGAGCTGGTGTGCCAGAAGGGGTAAAGCTCTAAAAGCTGACAAATCCCAAAATAACTCAGCAAAAACTGACCAATCAGCAAACATTGGTGGACAATGGGATGGCCACAGGGCTGAACTCAGCTGCTCCAGATGGACATAAAAGAAGCTTAATCAGTGCAGAAGGTTGTGAAATCCTCCAAGCAGCAGGACAAGACGAACAAGGACCACAGTGGGCGTAAAATACTTTTGCTTGTGTATGGGATTCATCCCCAGCAGTGGCTTAAACCCCAAAAACAGAAATAAAGAAACAAGATCATCAGGAAAAAGTCTGAGCTGCTCCTCCCCTCTCCATGCAAACTTTTGTGTGATTGGTCTGATTTTTGTGGGTGTGTTTATATGGAAAACAGTCCCAATTACTCAACTTCCAGAAGACAATTTTTCAGCCAGGAAGGATAGGTTTGAGACAGTGAGGAAGTACATATTGAAAATATTACACTTCCTCTGATCAGTTCTGGTCTTATGCAGTGGAAAAACAGAAAATATATGAAGATTTTCCAGATCATGAATCATTATTTCTTCCTCCTCCAAACTTGTGAAACCTGTAACAGTCAGTCCTCGATTTCATAATTGCTGTGTTTACTTCACTGTTAAAAGTCACACACAACAAAACATCATAACGTTTACTGCAGCGGGACGCTGTGTCGACAGTTCGACTTTGGTCTGGCCATGCTGGTTCGCAAATTTATGGACTAAGGTTGTTTGTCTTAGTCCAGAGTTATTTAAAGGACTCATGTAGGACTCCATACCAGTCACTTAAACGTACCTGGAGCAGAAGTAGAAAGCCACTTGTAGTACGGCAAAGTGGTTGCTTAATAAGTGTGATCTGTATGAATCAAGTGGCTTCATGCTACTCAGTGTAACATATTTATGGAAGGAGAGTTTGGGACACTCAGGCAGCCATGACTTCCCCAAGTAATCAGCAAATTAGATTGCCTAAGGATCCTGATCAGGGAAATACTCAGCAGGTTTAGGATCTGATTAGGTGATAGTTATTTAGAGGGGGTTAGAATATGGTTAAGTTGTTGATTTCTAAAGAAATGATCAGAATTTATCAAATTATAAAACCTCACCCAATGCATCAAATATCGGCTTCTGAGACATTTTTGATAAATCAACAATAATTAATTGCGAAGCTCCTTACTATTTAGATCAATATTTATGTCATCTATCCTTACATTTGTAATAAATGTATTACAAAGTTATTGTCTCATTTGTTTATTATGCCATTTATCAATCGATCCACCCTTGTACTTTAAGCAAAACACAACCAGAAGAGCGACTATATGGAGGTCTTCTTTGGAGATGTTCAGAATCATCTGTCAGGTCATCATTCAGTGTCGTTGTCTAAAGACCTTTACATGTTTTCTACATACATGAGTACCTTCTGTTGTAAATCATGAATCTGTGCAGTCATAAATCAATCAAACCTTGTGTCTCTCCATATGGCCAGTGTTCATTTGGTGTCTTGTATGCATCATTCTCTGAGTTTAACAGTTCCTCTTGGCTGCTTAATGTCTGCGCCAAATATACCTTCCATGCAAAAATGGGAACAAACAACTAAAGTAAAACTGTCAAGCTTATGTATCTCTGTGTCTGGCTGTGAGTGAGTACATATGTGGAATCGGATGTCAGACTGTTTGATTCCCCCAAAGTGTAGGTGTATGAAATGCCTGAGAAATATTCAGCATTTGATCATCTCCGCCTGTGAAAGCTTTGAAAAACCAGAAATAAAAAACAACCCTGTAATGGCACATCTACAATGTCTTTGCCTCTCTGTGTTTTTTTATATATATTTTTTTCCAAGCTGTTACTGCTGAAAGCCTACACAGTTACAGGCACATCTTAAATCTCTTCTTACGAAAGGTGACACCTGATGATGCAACGATTAGCAACAAATGTACAGACTAATTTTTCCGAAGGAGCGCAGGTAACTTCACCCACATGTTAAATGAAACCTTTACTGTGACAGCAAAACTTTTCTTAAAATGGCTGACATGAAAGAAGAGAAAATGATGTGACTAAAAATTATGGAAAAAACAAAATAAGAAAAATACCTTGGGTTGTCAGAGCCAGAGCCATATGCAACTGCAACTTGTACACGTGTGTGATTGACAGCCCTAACATGTTCCCTTTGATATTTACTTTTGGTTTCTCACCAGGAGCAGAATGACCATAGGTCCACAGGGAGAAAGCAGAGGAGCTCAATTTTTTTTCATGGCTTACCTGTTTCATGTTATTCTGTCACAACATGGTGACCGTTTTCACAAATGAGTAAAAAAATATTTTTAATAAAATTAACATACATGCAGCTTTAATGTATGGTTCTTAAAACAATACTACCACATCAAATATTCCATCCAATGAGTCTGTTATGATTGCACATTCATACAGACATTACATTTTTGTTTTAGGTTTCACATACGAAGCTCAAGTTAAACATCATAGCAGCAATGTTAGTGAAAAAAAAAATAGACAAATGCCTTTTGGAGATGGACAGAGTTATAGGTCCTGTCAGATGTGGTTAAGAAGGATGAAAGCAAACATGCTCTCACATTTTGACTAAAAGAATGGGATCCCAAGCCACAAGGATTTGAAATCAATTTACCCGACAGATAAAGGACTTGCCTGTAAAGAAGTTATTCACTCTTTTGACCTCTGTTGGTTGATTCTGGTTTGCTTAGTCAAGAGTCATTATGGGTGGTTGTAGCACCTCATTAAGATTCCTTGTGGTCACTTCCTTTGGAGGTGTTTTGAACATATTCTTCTTGGAGCAGATGGTAGGGATGACCCATAATAATGTGGAGGGATTACACATCCACTTCGGCATTTGCCTTATCTTTTTGATCTGCTTGAATCAATCGAGGAGGGCGAACAGATGGATGACTGCAAACTTATATTCGTAAGAAAAGCTTCACCTACAGGATCTTGTTGTTTCAGTTACTCATTATTATCACTTCTATTTCTATTTGAGTGTGTTACTAGATACATTTTAAAGTATTTTGTATGCTAATTTTGACACGTGCAGTTGTCTGATGCATCATTTTTTAAAAAGAAAATGCTTAGCCATTTACTCTTGTAAACTTGTCGTGTCATAATAATGATCCAAACAGAAGGTTGATTTAGGGCATTTACAAAGCATTCAACTGAAACTCCAATGACAAATTGCTACATCATAGGGGAAATAACTATGATGTGATTTGATGAGACAAAGATTATGATGAAGTAAAAGACTCAGTGAACCAGGACACACAAAGTGGCTGTGGGCATCTGTCCTTATGGACGGGCAAAGGAACATGATGGAAAAATTATCCTCCAAAAGTATAGCTTTTGCTGTGAAACACACAGTGTTTGATGGTAATGAAATAAATGTTCAGAAACATTTATTTCATCATTTGAGAAACAGACTTAAAATGCTCCATGTTTGCTGTTTTGTCTCAAAATATAATGGGACAAAATTATTGTATTTTGTGGGAAGAAATTATAAAGATAAAATATTTTTCCTACCATTCAAAGGAACATACAATATTGAATGTGAGTGGTGCATGATAGAAGCATGTTGCACACAGAGTTGGACTTATATAAGGGACGATTTTCTCCTGCTGGCTAAGTAAATGACCTCATTAAACAAGAGGGGCATCCACAACCTATTTGCCTTCTACATGACGGTACACAACATCAACATAAAAATCCAACAGTCAGTTTAATATGTCCAGGATTATACACACACTATCAGACCAGCTCATCTGCCTGGATTTTTCTCTGTTTATTATTATTATTACCGCAATATCTCTGGAGAACATGGCTTTCTGTCCAGCTCTGATACTAGTGTTCATAGCATAATTTTGAAACTTTTTATATTTTGGCCCTTGCCTTTTAGAGGATTTCTAGTTTGTTTATTTGCTCAAAAAACTTTGGGTTGCTTCCCTCTCCTCTAACCCCACTAGCAAATCATTTTCTTTTGTATTTCTATTACAAGGTAAGTATGCAGATTAATCTCTTTACTATTGCTTTTTATATTCATATTACTGTTTTGATTATAATCCCTGTTTGGGCCACTCTGTTATTATGCCCTGTAAGACCTTAGAACCCTATGTTAAGCCAAAATAACAATAAGTTTTATTTGGTGGTGTATTGAGGCTCTGTAACAAAATTATTTTGCAGTAGACTATGAGTTCATCAGAGTACACTGCATGAAATCCTTTAACATTAAAGTGTGCATGTATAGAATGATGCAGCAAATTTACAACAAATTTGGGGTTGAAAACACAAAACCTGTCAAATGAAATGTGGGGAAGGAGATGTAAATCTCAGTTTGATAGAGTTTATACTGCCGTCTATCCATTATCTACACATGCTTGTTTGTGAAGACTTCTGAGAAGCTGATGCATATTTTTACCTGACATTAGATGAGAAATTTAGAGATACTCATTAATATAACATTCATTACCGTTGGAGGAAGCCGGGACACCCAGGGAGAACAGATGCATGCACAGGGAGAACATCCAAACTGCATTCAGAGCCAGGCCAGGATTTCAACTCAGGATGGTTTTGCTGAAAGTCGCTATTGAGACCAACGTGTCACTGTGCCTTTTTTCCAGCTGTTTTTACTTTGGTTTTCAGCTTGAGTATTCAGTGTATCACGGCTTCGAGTTTTGTCTACATGTCACAATATGTATTAGATTTTAATTTCAGTGTCACTGGAAGACCATAGGAATTAATGCTAAAACATTGCCTTCAAATTTAACAATTAATTTCCCACAGTGCCAAAGATGTTTTGGACATGTAGAAATATTTTGCCACATGATTTCCTCATCTCACACACACCACTGAACATACTGTGTTGGCCCTAGTTGTGTGTATCCAAATAAACCTAACCTCAAGATGCTGGTTTATAGAAATCCAAAGTGAAACTGCAGCCTTGACTTGATGTTTAGTTATTTTAGCTAATAATTATCAGACCACTTTGAGACTACTCCCAGATGGCCAGCTGATACTTTTTAATTGAAAACCTAAACAGAGACAGTGACATCATGTAAAAGTAATAAATCTGGTCATTGTACATTCTTTACCATTTACGTCAATAAACATTCATAATTGGAAATACCTGGGAAACAAAATAACATACTTCAAAGACGGAGAGGAGTTGATGTTGCACAAAATATTGCATATTTTCTCATGTCGGTACCCATTTAACATATGCAACAAAAATCCAGCATACATGGCAATATAGGAACAAGTGCGACAGCAGCCTTAGTACTTTCTTTGTTTTTGAATCATTCACCTCCTGCATACAGTATTTTATGTACTACAAATGTTTGTCATTTCTATCCATTCCGATGAAAATACTTTCAGCAGATATTAAAGACTCGTTAAACCTTTTTCTGTATTAAAAATTTGTTTTTTATTAGTCTGATGTAATATTGTAACATTAAATGTGTTTTCTTTAGCTCTAAACATAAAGCATTCTAGTTAACAGAAATAAAGTCTTGTGTGTAATTAATCTATATGAGGTGTTTCACTTTCTGAACTAAGTCACTGACGTAAATTATGTTTTAAATAATATCAAAATGTGTTGAATGGGTCTGCATATCGGAAGTAGAGGCAGTTTGTCTCTACATTGATAAAAACCTTCATGAAGTGAGATAAGTAGAAATGTCTGAACCTCTACAGGCATGCATGTAGACCTCTTTCAAATTATAGTTCTTATGTGTCAAAACTTAATTTGAATTGATAAATAACAGATTCTTTCATCATGTAAAGTAGATTTTGGATTTCAAATTCAAGTAAACTCCTTTATTTTGGGGCTTTTGTTAAGGCGGGTCATTTTTGACCCGTAGGACAAGGGGAGTCAACAGAATGTTAAGATCGCACGAGGGTTAAACAAGGCAAATATTAACTGCACAGCTGTGCAGCCGCATCATGTGACTCAATTTGAACAAATACAAACTGCAGCACTTATCCTTGTGCCAGGTTGCAGAAATGTCACATTTTTTAATTAATCTCTGCATTTCCCTAATCCTGATAAGAATTGTGATAAAGCTACACACGAAGTAAGTGTTTAAGTAGCTAAGTGAGAGTGAAGGGTCGCTGAATTTTCAGAGGTGGCAGTTTCTCCTCAGTGAGTTGGCGAGTTAAAACTAGAAGCTCTCAGCTCAGGGAAACTTCCTTTGCTCAGTCTGAAGGTTTCAAATTTATTGAGTTAGACAGATAAGACAGGAACACCAAGCCAGGGAGAGAGCAGGATCTGTTTAAATGCCCACTTGACATTGAGACTCAGAGACTTGACAAATCTCTTTATGGGTCCCTGAAGAGGTAGCATTCTGACCCATGGAAGACAGGAAGCTACACTTCTTTGAGTTTCAAGCAAACATTCAACATTTATTGTTGGCATTTTGATTTATTCTCTTTTTATCTGTCTGTTTTTTTCTCAGGAGACTTTACTGTCTGGAGTTCACTTTCCTTGTAATTTAATATTGCTTTTATGCTTTGGAAAGGAACCCATGGGATGTGATTTCTGAAATACCTCCGACAACTTAAAGAGCTCGAACGAGAAAACGGGCTCAACATACAAGGGCTGATGATCCCCACAGGCATCAAACCTGTTATTATATAATCCGTTTTAAATTAATGTTACTGTGTGTTCTCTTTTGTTTTACACAAAAAATCCAATTGTGACCCACGTTATAATTGAAAGATTTGAACAAAACAAAATTGGAAAGTCAGACAGAAAAGGAAATTGCATAGTTACCGCTCACGCACTCCATTACAGTCCAAATGTGAGACTCACCATTTTCACTAGACTCTGTATGTCCTCCTACATCATGCATCATGCTTTCCTAATGAGTTTTGTTCAAGGGAGGTGCTTAATAGAGCAGTCACCTCGACCGATCCAACACAACACACATCTTCAGGCTGAGGTCCCTGAGGATTATGATCTGATGCTCAACATGGCCTGTGTGGGTTGTGTGTGGATCATAAGCCTGAATTCATCACACAGTCAACTGAAGACCTCAAATTAAACCAAAGACATTTAAAGGATGGATTATTTCTTTTTATTATTATTATTCTGCCAAGCAGCATGACTTCAGCATGAAAGGGAAATATTGTGTAAATAATTGATTCAGCTGTGGATGAGGGAGTGTAAGAACCAAATTACGGTGCAACAGTTGGTATTTTTCTTTATAGCTCCCAGTAAATACCCCTCACCCGCCCTTTTTTGTCTCTCAATTTGTCAATTTGTCTTTGTACCCAATTCCTCTTTTCTCTCCTCTGTCACCTAGAGTCGGCACCAGCTCCTTCACTGGCACTCTGCAGCAGATGTAACTCTTACATCACTCCCCTCTCATCATTTCAGAGGGTGCTGGAGAATATTGAGCACTCACTTGCCCTCACATTGACATGAATGTGGTGAAACTACAGAATATTATTATTTTTTTATGTTTGGTGTGTGAGCAACTTAAGGAAGGAGCAGAGGAGGTACATTCTTGTCACACATGATGGTGTTAGAAAAGCTTGATTTCACCTTGACTTATTTCCCTTTTCTGTCCTCCTCGCTTCTCGATGGCTTCATGATGTGCAATTTTCACACAGCAACCGACCTTATTCATCAGGAGACATTTCTGCATCGGAGATCAGCGTGTCTAATTCTCAATACCATCATGGCTTGTACACATTGATTTTTCCACAATGCAATGAGAATGTTATTGACTCAGAAAAAAAAAAAAGACAGAATAACTCCTGGAGAAGATGCTGTTGCCTTTTTCAACATTTAGTGATGCTCCGCAACAACTATGTCATCTGATAAGAAATAAATTGCTCTTTCCTCTATGCTTTTGTTTGCCTGTTAAATGAAACCACCAGTCCAAGACAGCTAGTATCAATAAACGCTTGGACATACTGGCCTGCAGACGTATTGGTGCCTCTTGTTTGCATTACAATAACTATTTTTCAGTGTATTTCATTTGGATTTTTTGTAAGCAAAACACAGAGTATCGCATAGTTGTGAAATTATACAAATGACAGGATACCTAAAAAAGGCACTCTAAGTCACCCATTTAATAAACAGAATCAACATTTCAGCAATTTAATCTCAATATAAATACAACTGTTCTATGAAGGCCTTAAATGTTTTTATGAGGATGTTAATGAAGAAACAGCATCTTGAAGAAGTAGCTACTTATATTATAGAGGAGCTCAGGTGTCAGAGTCTGTGGACAGGAAAGCTATTAGTCATGATGTACTCTGTCTTTCTTTCTTTGGACAGTGGCAAGGGCAAACAGGAGACATCTTGCTTACTGGTAGCTTACACGCAAAACAGTAGACATGGCAACACACTAGTTGGTATTATTCAGCAGCAATGGGGCAGCTGGTCAAGGTTGATGGGAAAATGGATGGAGCTTAATATAATATAACTAAAGAAAACAGTTATATTAAAGGAAATTAAAGGCTTGAGACTGGGGCGGAGCTGCAATGGAATGGAATCTGATCAAAGAATGTCGATGTTTTGTGGTGCAGATGCAACAAAAACAAAAGCTGGTTCTACAAAGTATTTACTCAGATAGCTGAGAACAAATGCATGCCCTTTTCAGTTTTGAAAACTATGCAGCGTTCTCTTTTTCCACTTCGCAATCATACCCTCCATTGTGTTAATCGGTCTACATTACTTAGGCAGATTGTCCTTCTACAAAGAAAACAACAGAGCAGTATTATTACTTTTGAAATTACATTTGCTTAAAATCTAGAACCATAAACAGCAGCACATGCTGGATGTTGTCCTTGAAAATCTTCAGCTGCTACTTATTAAAACTGTGAGCCAGTTTCCTGTTTAAAAAGACACAATCGCTCAGTTGGGTTTATATTGGATGAGTGACTCATCTATTTAAGAACTTTTCATTTCTTAGTCTTGATACATTTTCCATCTGAATTGTGAAGAGTCGTTCTGTTACTTTCACAGCGGATGACTAAATATAAAATGTAGCTGTACGCACTCCAGAACCCATCCTGCCATTCATATCTTCAACAGCGAACAATGACCCAGTTCCTCTGACAGAGACGGTACGTGCACGTGCTTTGACTCTCCCTCAGTCGTGTCTGACAGGAGATGTGGAAGCTTTTGGATCATGAGGCGTTTATAAAATTTTTCACTTGCCATCATTATTGTACGAGTTAATATCAGTTACATTCAACAGTCTTTGTTTCAAACCATTTGGAAACTGCAGAAAATTATTACCTCTGCTTTGGAGAGGCTACCTCTGCTCTGGGTTTTGCATGAAATTTTGAAGAGTGCTCTTTATTGTAGATTTAAAACAAAAATATGCATTCACCTCATCAGAAGTGCACTTAACTTGTTTGGATGCTGCACAATTTGTTTAGTTTGTTTTTTTCAGAAACTGAACAATCCCTTATTCCCTTTTTATCTACCTCTTGTCCAGTACATTGCTTTCCACACTGACTGACAGTTTTAGAAATCTGCCACAACTACTACAATAATATCACATAAAAAAGAAACTTAATTTGGATTCTTGCTTTATTTTTTACTAATTCACTTGGACTACAGTTATTCTGGCAATTTCTTAAAATTAATTGGAAATGAGCATTTTTTTTTTTTGTTCAGTGTCTTGTAGGATTTATTCAGTCATCAATGATTTCATTTTTTTCTTGGCAAGACAAATGAAGTGATAGTTTATAGCAGTTTCTCATCCTGCTATTCAAAGCAGGGTAGATGTGTGTTGATCTTCATAAGTTATAAAATGGCTACAAATAATTTCTCACCTAAACGTCCCCCCTTTTCCTGTCATCATAATGATTAAAAAGTTTAAAAGAACTGGAACTTTTGATAAACAAGAGTAAACGAAATCCTTAGTTTATAATTGCCACCTGGCACACAGTGTGTAGGAAGGCAAGGACGTTAAAAATATCTCATCTATATCTTACTGTTTGAAAACTACAACTTTTCTATCTGTGTCTTAGATAATGATAGTGCAGTTAGAAAAAAAGATTAACTTTCTTTCATGTATTTTTTTTTTACAAATCTTTATTTTGGGTGAAACTGATTGTCGAAGGCGTTGTGTTGTGTCATCAGTCAAGATTTTATTTAGCCACTTCCAAAAGTCTACATTTATTTTTATTGTATAGTGATAATCAACATCAATAACTAGTCCATACCACTTCAATGTTTAACTATGCCTTTTGTTGACACCAGAATAACTGTGATGTTGCACTGAGATTACTTTTTGCTGTAAAAAATATTGCAAAACGTAATGAGAAACAATAGAAAAAATTAGTGAAAATACATATAGTCCCAAATGCATCTAGGTGACTCTAATCATTAAGTGTCTGTAAACTCCCAGAAGCCAGTCTCAATCAATTTGATAATGGGAAGCAAGCTCAGTGCTGATCCTGTTCTCCATTATGCTGTTTATTATCTAACAAACCATTAAGGTCTTCACATTAGGTTCATTTGGGGGTGCTAGACTGAAATGCATGCCACACATTGCAGTTTATTTTTGTCGTAAAATCATAAAATACCAGTAAAATATAACACTTCAAAGGTATGATTATGTTTGAAAGCATTTTACTTAAAAAAAAAATAGAACCAATAGTATACAAGTGGCTGTAATTTTAAGGCTGATTGATTGAAATAATATGACTACTTGTGAAAACGGTTGTTAGTGAATTATATTAGACTGAGGCAAAAAATGAAAAAGCAACGCAACAAATGAGAAGAGCTGATCTTCCCACTGACTAATTTAATTAGATGGCATCATTCTGAGTACAAAATTATTCATACCCTTGGAAGTGACCTACTTTTGCTCACCTTCCACATATGTTGGGTTTTTAGAGAAAATACAGATCTAAATATTAAAGATTAAGGATTGAGAGATATTTGTTTGTGTTAGGATGCATGTTTGTATTGTCTCTGGAGAAGCAGGAAGAGCGGGTCATCCGTTTATGACCCAGAGAGGACATCGGGAAGTGAAGTTTTATGGCCTGAGAGATAACCAACAACTGTGTTTTTGTAA
>CAEFZY010028365.1:0-12184 GCA_903066815.1 Brachyrhaphis roseni
TCTCTGGATTGTATAGACACTTTTAGGAAACAACTTAAGACCCACTTTTTTAAACTTGCTTTTTAGCTCAATACTGTGTTTTATTGGTTTTGTATGTTGTTTTTAATTTATTTTATTTATACACTTTGTGCAGCACTTTGTGACCCCGGTCTGTGAAAAGCGCTATAGAAATAAAGTTTACTTACTTACTTACTTTCTCTCTTCTTAAACTAAAGCCTTCATCAGAGGATTTGTTAAAAATGATTTTGGTTAGTTTTTTATTAAAATAAACAGGTGAGTACTAGCAAGACGCAGTTTCATTTTATCTAAACTTTTTCTTCAAAATAAAAACGCTGATGACCAACACACTTCAAATTCTGCACTGTTTGTGTTGGTCCAATAAAGTATATTAAAGTTAGCAGCCATAGATCTGTGAAAGACGTAAGTTGTGATGATAAAAGCATGAATTCCAGTGACAGAACTGCAGTCCTGATCCACACAAACACAGCAAACATCTGCAGACACATCTGGAGACTCACCAGCAGAACAACAGACTTGTTGCTCAGAGAGTCAGTCTGGAAAGAGGGGTCCTTTGTGACATTCCCGAATCGCTCCACGTCACTTTGACCTCTGACCCCGAGGCACTCTCCAGGATCCCCTCCAGCCCACCTCCTGTCCCGGCCCCTACCGAGGCCCCTCCAGGCCCCCGGGCCGGGGATGTTCAGGAGAGGCTGCTGCGGCCGGTGGATAACCAGCTGGATCTCTTCTTCACTGTCTCGGTTGAGCAGAGGCTGCTCTGTGCTGGACGCCTGGTTCTGGTTCTGAGCTGCAGCCTTGGAGCTGCTGGTGTCAGGATGTAAAGCTTTGGTTCTGGCCGGAACTTTTAAAGTGTTGGCCTCATCAGAGGAGGAGTCCGTTTGTGAAGACGCAGATGAGGAAGAAGGCCGAGATTTTTCGGGGCTGGGTTTCTGGTGTGGAGCTCTCTTTGAAGCAGCAGGAGAGGCGCTGGGTCTCTTGGCTACTTTTTGAGGGGAAGCTTTATCTCCATTCCTGCTGGGGCCTGATGAAGGGCCATTCTGTCTTTTCACTTTTCCTGCTGGGGTCCTGTCAGGGCTGGAGGGCATGTGTGAGGCAGCAGCAGCTTCAGGGACAGCAGGATGGCTTCTGTCCACTGACTTCACTGTCCTCTTCCTCTTCTTCTTCTTCTTTGCAGCCATCTTTATTTCTAACATCTTATTTCCATTATCACCTTTAGCTAAATCTGTGCCGTCCTCCAGATCGTTTCTCTTCCTCTTCTTCTTCTTGTGCTCTACGCTCGGTCCCTCTGCGGTGTCTCTCTGCCTCTTCTTGCAGGACACAGCAGCCGTCTCTGGACAGCTGCTGTGTCCATTCACCTGAGCCAGACATTCCACCTTCACGCTGATCACAGAAACACACAAATGTTTTTAAACGGTCACATCTCTGTCCTCACAGAGTCTAGGAAAATTATTAATATCTTTTAAAACTTTTGCACATTTTGTCACATTATAAGCATTAATTGATTTTAGTTGGATTTTACTGAAAATCGAACGCATCATAGTGCATAAATATAAAAACCTTTCTTTCATAGCAAAATAAATAAATTGTACACATTACTCCTCAAAATTTTTCTAAGTAGTCATGATATTATGAAGACAAAATGAACTTTGGTGACCTGACACTAGGGCTGGACAATCTGGCTGGAAAACACATTACAATGTAAGAGTTTCATATCAGTTGATATCAATGATCACTGATTATTGATATTTGAATTACTGAGAGCAATTCTGGTAGAAAACAGTTGGAGACTGCAAAAAATATCTAAGAAAATATAATGAATAGTCCAGGACAATCTCAGTCTCATCTGGTTCTAACGTCACAAAATATGAAAAAGTTCAAGTTATGAATAATTTTGGAAGGACCAGAAATTCCCTCGCTGTGAGAAACAGTGTTTAGAACAGTTCAGCTCAGAGAATCAAAGATCCGAATTCCAGATTAGAAGAATGCCTTTTTCAAATCAGCTCCTTCTTTAGGAGAGCAGGTTGTCATGGTGATTTGTTTCTACTCGTACCAACACGATGCTGACTAGACTGATTGTCCGTCTCGCCCAGTGACACCTGAACTGCACACCTACCTGACGTTGTCGTTGTCCCGCACCACGTAGATGCTCTCCGTGTGCGGCAGGTAGCAGTCCTCTATGAACAGGCTCAGGATGCTGCTGCGGCCGAACTCAAACTTCTCCCGGATGACGCTCTCCAGGTCGGCCACCACGCGGCACGTGTTCAGGTCCACGAGCAGCCAGCACATGCGGCACCCCACGACGGCCGGGGGCGGGTAGTCAAAAAACAAGCGGAGACGAATAAACTTGTTGCCGTGCTCAGCCATGACGCCAAAACATTCCATTCACGCGCTCCCTGGCTAACTCAACCACAACTTCCGCTCGAACCTTTCAAAATAAGTCTCCACCCTCTCACATACTGCCCCTTAGAGGCCGGGAGGTGGTAATGGTCATCTCACTCTAGTCTCTTCCAATCCCACTGAACTGCATTCTGCTGTGTACTACGGTGGCCGACGTTTACAGAACACTCTGACTAACGTTTTGAACACATTTTCATGTGTCGTGTTTGTGAAATGGTGAATAGTATGCACTTGTATGCGGGAAATTTACAGGAAAATAATGAAATAATAATACAGGAGCATGACGGGGAAGAGGGGTAAAAAACAAAACGGTAGTTTGCCAGCCAAAACCGGAGACTAGACCGCTGTGAGGAGCTCTTATCTCCTCCTTTGGCCATGGCTTGGACTTCTTGTTTGTCTTTATTTTATTCACACCTGAATCAGGGATTTCAACCATCTGATTCAGGTGTGATGAGGAAGGGGCGCATTTATCAGCTGCAGGATGGTAGTTCTCTAGAACTGGAGTTGGCCACGCAGCTGACCGAAATGTTTCTTGAAGCTGTTCTGTTCGGTGACTTTATTTCAGACGAACTAGCTAGAGAACCTGTAGATACGTCACTAGACACACACCAACTAGAACCTCCCTCTCCCAACCCGTGTGGTGGGTGTGTGTGTGTGTGTGTGTGTGTCAGCTGACTGGGCCGGTGTCATGTGATTTCTGTCCTGAATCAGAGCGGCTGGCTGGTTGAAACAATGGCTCGGTTTGGAGCTCTCCTCTGTTTTCTCTCTGTTCTCATCTCCCAAGGTAAGCTTTCTGGATTTTTCCCCCCTTAAGTTACTAGAACTTTCCCTAAAACATGATTGTTTTCTGATCATCATCTCCTGTAAGCTCCTTGACTCCACTGACTGCAAACCGAAAGTGAATCTTTGGAAATAACTTTGTAAATAAGCACATATTTGAGTTAATTGTAGAGTTCATGTAGATACAGGAGGATGTACATGTGTTGTTCGCAGGGCTGCCCTCTCCTCGGGCGGATAAAGAAGTGTGGGACTACGTGGAAGTGAGACCCGGGGCCCACATGTTCTGGTGGCTTTATTATGCTGACGGTCAGTCTGCTCAGTATCAGGACCTGCCGCTGGTCATGTGGCTGCAGGTACAAAATAAAACCTAAACCAATCACTCCTGTATTTCAGCGTATTGGTCTGAGTGACCTTAGATTAAAAAGGAGGATGGGTTTTTTTTTCTTCATATTTCATAAGTTAGAATTTGTGTTCACATGAGGCTCGTTGACCAGATTTAAAGTACACTTAATGATAAATACCCTAAGCATAATATTAAACGGATTATAAACAAAATATCATCTGTAAGAAAAATTTTAGGTTTTTTTCATTGGTCTGTCATATTCTAATTTTAAATGTCACGTTTTCAAAAGATGTAAGCAAAAAAAAGCAACAATTAGCAGAAATAAAAGCTTGAAACACCAGAAATACTTCAATAATTTAATAATAATTTTAATTGATTAAATATGTAAAATAATGCATCCATCAGTACCATTCAGTTGAATGGCTTTGTTTTAAAGTAGCTTGTGATCCATGAAAGAACTGAATTTCAAAATGTTTGTTGGTGGAAGTGGACATGGAGTCACCTGATGAGTAACACCAAAGATGCTTCTATTAATAGCCACAGAGGAGGAAGTAACCGTCCACCAGCAGTGTCAAAGTTTCCCTGAAACTGTTGCAAACTACATGAACCAGTATGAACATGAACCTATGCATAAAAGATGCACAGGTTCATGTTCTGCAGCTTTCTTCAGTGTCTCACACTTTTGTCAATTCATATTCAGGACAAACATTTAACTTGAAATGTGCTGCTGACACTCTGTGGACGATACAAAAGTTCAGAAATGGGAACAAAAAAAACCCCCAACAGAATCTGTTATAAAATGAACATGTCTCTGCTCTGTGTTATAAGGGTGGACCAGGAGGATCAGGGAGTGGCTTTGGTAACTTTGAAGAAATTGGACCACTGAACAGAGACCTGGAGCCCAGGAAGACGAGCTGGGTAAGAAATCGGTGCTTTTCTGTGATTTTCAGTGATTTTCAGAACTATTCTTACCTCTTGATCGTTTCAACAGTTTGCTATGTTACAACTACAAATTATATCATACAGATTTTATTCTGATTATATGCTGCTATGATTATACCAACATAAAGCCAGAAAGTTTCCCCACTGGTTTAAGGTCCATGTTTCACAGTGGAGATGATGTGTGTGTTGTTGTTTTTTTTTGCACATTGGGTTTCTTACACAGGTTGCATTTTGCATGTGCGCTAAAACTTTGAAGTCGAAGTTTTTGTTTTTCGATAATAGTTTAGTTGAAGTTGTATTTCATGTTGTATTTAAGAAATTTCATAAAGGACCTAGACAAATATGGATGAGCAATTTATAGGTCAAAGGCT
The DNA here is from genome assembly GCA_903066815.1 of Brachyrhaphis roseni. NCBI lineage: Eukaryota > Metazoa > Chordata > Actinopteri > Cyprinodontiformes > Poeciliidae > Brachyrhaphis > Brachyrhaphis roseni. The sequence continues at coordinate 4,852 of CAEFZY010028365.1, forward strand.
GCCTTGTTCCTTTCTGTAATCCACCCTGGCTAGCTACAAAATAAAAACTAAAATAATGAACAAAAAACACTGTGTGCTCTATGCTGTGTTGCGTAGGTGCAGGCAGCCAGTGTGTTGTTTGTGGATAATCCAGTGGGCACCGGCTTTAGCTACGCTGGACGGCCTGACGGCTTTGCTACCAATGTTTCCACTGTGGCCTCAGACATGCTGGTGCTGCTCAAACATTTCTTCACACAGATACCAGAGTTCCAGGTGAGCTCATATTGAAACAAGAGTAATGTTGTCTAAAAGCCTGGCTAACTTGTGGGAAACTATTTACTGGTAACTACACTCATTCTTATGGTTTTAAGTGGGGTTATGTTAATACATTTTCACTATTTTCTTGCCTAAGAAGTGATTCCACTGTGAGTTAAAATGTCTGAACTTTGCAGAGCATGCCCTTCTACATCTTCTCTGAGTCATATGGGGGAAAGATGGCCGCTGCCATCTCACTGGCACTCAGCAAGGTGAGCTCCCTGCTCTTTGGGTCTATAGCATCAGATCCATGGCTTTACTAAGACAGAGCAATAACTGTAACGATGGAGGAAAACCTGTGTAAAGCAAGTATCACATGATGGGTCACATACAGTAAGCCAGAAATAAATCAGATTTTGCTTTTTTTTTTTTTTTTTTTTAGGATTCTAAGCAGACGTGTACTCTGTCATTAACTTCTATGACTTGAACATGTTGTTATGTAAAATTATAAGAGTACTTTAGCTTTTCCTGATAACAAGGTGTGGATTTTAATCTGGGTGAATTGTCCATTTACAGGCTGTAGCCCAAGGCTCAGTGAAATGCAACTTTGCAGGTGTGGCACTTGGAGACTCATGGATTTCCCCATTGGGTCAGTATCAGTCAGTCTTTAACCCTCCAGGTCAACCTTTGTCCCCAGTTCTAATCAAAAACACACCAGAAAAATGCTGCAGTCAGATTTTGGACCTTAATGCTTTTCAAGTCACTTTTGTTTTTAGAACCTAATTAGTAGTTTTATATAGTTAACTTAAAGCTCAAAATATTTTTTTGATATGTGAATAGCACTTACTGACGGCTACATGCATGCAATGTTTTCACGTTTCCTGTCAACACTCCTCTGCAGTCTCTCCTTATATGATCAGATCCTTTGGAGAAACAATCATCACATGATTTTTTTTATTTATTTTTTTGTAAATATGTAGAGATTTTAAGTGACAACATGCCACTCACTGTAAGAATGTCTTTTGTTACCAGACTCTGTGATGACATGGGGTCCATACCTTTATACCACTGTGAGTAACACACAGAGTGCGTTTCATTAACCACCGTGGATCCAACCTGCTCTGTTGAATTTCCCTCTGACCTGCTGTGTGCAGTCCCTGCTGGACAACAACGGCCTGGCCGATGTCAGCAGTGCAGCGGAGAAGGTGAAGCAAGCTGTGGAGCAGCAGCAGTTTCTGAAAGCCACTGAGCTGTGGTCAGTCACTGAGACGGTAGTGGAGCAGGTTGGTACCACACTGGAGCCTGAACACCCAAAAGGTTTCTTTAAACCCATAACAATTGTGACCACTCACAACTGAACCATTCAGCCATTCTAATTGACAAACTGACCCAGCCATCAAACACAAGCTTGATGTCAAAGAAGATTTGATCACATTAGCTTTGTCATATGGCCAAAACCTGCCAACAGCAAAACAGGCGAGTCGTTTAAGCACAATGCTCTTTGCTTAGTCAAAAACTAATCCAAAGAGAAGTGTAGCGGAGAAAATCTGGGATTCCCTATAAGACCTGGAGCCAGGGCCAGCCCAAGGCATAAGCAAACGAAGCAGCCGCTTAGGACCCCAGGGCCACTAAGGGGCCCCCTCAGTGGAGCTGATTTTTTTTTTTTTTCTAGTAATAATTTCTATGTCATTATAATATCAAAAACACACAATTTCACTATGAAGTGATGTGGATTTGGATCCAAAGTACTTACAGCCAGCATGTTCAGGTTTTTCATGATTTTTATGATGTCACAGGCTACCCTTGGCCAATGAGCTTCTGTCAAACTCGGGTGTGAAATGCTGTGAATGCTGGGATCTGGAGTTGCTTTACCAGTTCCGGCTTGTGGTCTGGTCACGAGGTCAGGCATGTGAAGCTACACACAACTCATTGACTGATTACATGGTCGAATCCCAGCAGGTTCAGGATGATATTTTTCTCCCTTTCTTTTGTTTTAAAAAAAATACCAGCTTTGTTTTACAACAGTTTAGAAATGTCATTAAGTATAGTGCTACTTGGGAAAACGTGATATGAACTGAGGTAACATTTGGGACACACTGATCCAGAAGACTTCCACAGGTTTTGGCGGCATTCTTGACAAGTCAGGAATGTTTTGGTGCCATGTTGCTGAACACATGACCTTTAGGAGAGGGCTATAATAGTAGGACTGAAAAAGATTTATTTTTAAAATCAGCAAACTTGTTTTCTTCCCAGAACACCAATGGTGTGAACTTCTACAACATTCTAACCCAGCAACCAGATGAGAGAGTCACTACTGCTGCAGGAGGGAACTTCATCTGTATGGCACTGTCTAAACCTAGACTCCACTTACCAAGTGAATTTATGAAGATTGGGCCCAATATTATTGCTCTAGCTAACTGATGTGCTTTTCCTCTCTGCATCAGCTCTGCAAGCCCACCGCCACATTCGCCCTCTGCACAAGCAATCACTGAACGAACTGATGAATGGACCAATAAGGAAGAAACTGGCCATCATCCCTCAGAATGTCACTTGGGGAGGTACTTGGATGAAGTCTCCATATATAGACTGTCTGGTACACATCACAGTGTTATGTTTCATGTCCCCTCTGCTTTCTTTGTCCTCATCTATTCTGGTTTTCAGGTCAAGCAGAAGACGTGTTCAGCAAAATGGCCAGTGATTTTATGAGGCCAGTGGTGGATATAGTGGACCAGTTGTTGACAGCTGGAGTCAATGTGACGGTTTACAATGGCCAGCTGGATCTTATAGTGGACACCATGGGTAAATGAGCTTCCAAATCAGTGATATATTTAACACTAGAGATTTTTTTTATTTTATTTTTCTGGTCAATGAACGCGCTATACCAAAATGCAACCAGTTCACACTTACAACGCTGTTCCTTTGAGAAGAACATTGTGTTTTTTGGTATTAGTGAAGTGTTTTAAACTGAAGTTAAAGTACAAGTTGTAGAGACATGTTTGTGGTTTAGCCAAGTCGCCAGACACAGACGGAGTATGGTAGATGACAGGAAAATGACTTTTTAAAATGTTTTTGAGCTTTCAGTTGAGCTGGTGTGGGCTGGGTTTAGAGATGCTGGCAGCCTTTGGGAAATCTGTTAAGATTCTGTGTGTTCAAAGATTAATCACTCTGATTGCTTTTTACTGTTAGTCAAGTTATGCTAACCACTAAAAAGAGGCTAAAGACTGTTGCAAATGCCAACTTCATCAATGTCTGTTTAAAATTTTGATGTGCATAAAGTTGGCTTGAATTTCTTAACTTGTTGCTACTGCTAAACTACATCTGATCAAAATGTTATTCGGACCCAGTTGTATCACAGTGGAAATTCAGTCCCAGTTAAAGGGGAATGTGTCTATAAACCAAACTATTCCAACCTCTTCAGCATCAGATGGTAAACTTCTTTCATTGATTGCTCTGATAATACACCATGACCCCCCACCCCCCTTCTAATTTAGTAAGTCATAAGAAGACTAAAGCAGAAGTACATATAATTGTTTTCCAAATAAAAACTTGAAACTAGCACATCTCTGGTGAACACATGTAACCAACCCTCATGTTTGAGCTCTGGATGTAAAAGCACATTTTTATTCTTCCAGGTCAGGAGCTTTGGGTGAAGCAGCTAAAGTGGGAGGGACTTCCTGGCTTCAACCAGATGAGGTGGACCCCCCTGGATGACCCAGCCTCCCCAGGAACCACTGGAGCCTTTTTTAAGACTTACAAGAACTTTGCATTCTACTGGATCCTCAAAGCTGGTCACATGGTAAAACCTGAGCTGGTTCTAACTACTTTAGTTTTAAATATTGAATTTCATGAAACACTGATCTGTTTAGTTTGGAAGAATAGAAGGGTGTAGAGTAGACCTGTAGTACAATGTAGATGGTAGAACTGTAAGACTTTTCTGGTATAAAGTATTTTATCTAGAAATACTCAGATTCTTGTTTTGCTGATGAAGCTTGAGATGTGATTTTTTTTTTTTATGAAATTATTAAATTAAATTCAAAGTGCATATTTTATAGCAAAATGGTAAAAATTCAGTGTTAAACTGTAATCTTGTTATATCTCAGATTCCTTCAGACCAGGGAGCCATGGCCCTGCAGATGCTGAAGATGATCACGCAGCAGGACTGAATGAATGTTGTGCCAGCTGGGACGGCTCTGACAATCACAGAATTTCTTTTTTTTTTATTTTTTTTTTTACTTGCTTTCCAAAATTTACTTTGATATCAGGTGCACTTGACTTAAAATTCTGTAAATTCCAGTCACTAAATACAACTTTCTTTTATAAATACTCTTGTACGTTTTATTTTTTTATTTTTCTTGGCATGCTTCTTTGAGAAACTTGGATCTAAACTACTAACTTTAACTGGGTGAATTGATTTGCAGGTGACGAATGACCATAAAACAGAACCTTTGGCACCATCTGCTGAGGGTTATGCCTCTATAATCTACACCATTATTATGCCATCACCATCTACAGCGACTCTCTTCAACAAATTTGAATTAATGAGTTACAACATTTAATTTTACGTTGGGATGAATAAAGCATTTTGAATTGAATTTGAATAAGGGTGTTGTTAAAAAGGTTTAGGCCCCACTTTTCCACTGAGAAATGAGTGGTAGAAATGAAAATTGGAGCAAAAACCTTTTAGTCCTGATATAGATTATATCCTCCACAATAATGTCCTGATCAAACTGTAAGCTCAGCTGATATTTTGAGAAGTATGGTTCGAATCCCCACCGAAGCCTTTCTGCATGAGGTTTCCTCCCACATCCCAGAATTAAGCAAATAAGGATAATTGGTCCTTATAAATTGCTCTAAGTGTGTGTGTGTGTGTGTGTGTGTTTATATGGCCCCGTGTCCAGGAAGTATCCCACCTCCTTCATGACAGCTGGAGAAATGGACCAGGCACCCCGTGACCAGCAAAGATAAGCTGGTATAGAAAATGGAGATTTCTCAAAAACATAAATATTCATGGTTTTATGAAGTGGATATGAAACCACTATCATCAAAATAAAGAAAGAAGGAATGTCTGGCATGATTGTGTTCAATTCTTACAGCAGAGTCAATACTTAAATTGATGTATTGGAGCTGTTTTAGCTGACCCTCATCACACTGATAGAAGTCTCACGGTACACGGCGGTGGCGCCGGGTCACTGAGGTGACATGTTTGCTTTGCAGAAAGATAACATGACAGGAAAGAACTGGGACTGAGTCGTGATTGTTTTCTATTTTTTTCAACCTTTTGAGTTAGCCATTTGTATTGTCTTGTAAGAATATTAATGCACATGAACACTTGACATTTTATATTTGCATACTTTTCTGTATTTTATTGAGTTGGTATGTGGTTAATCAATACAAAGTGTTTAGTGCTCACAGTTGAAAACAGGTATATGCATACACTGTATAAAAAAAAAACATAACTTTCTGAAAGAAAATTAGACTAAATTTTCTGGTTCTCCTTCAAACCTTGCTCTGTATTTCTCTATGGGAAGCTCCTTCTAGCGTGACCAATCATGGAAGCTTCTAGCCACCTTGTTTTTCACAGAAATAAGCTAACTTATCAACTGATGAATTTTTTAAAATGAGACCAGCCACTTCCGGTCAATGAGTGGCCAACTCACTTTTTACGTAGCAACTCATCGTTATGGCTTCTATGAAGACCGGGATTGTTTGCGTGGTTGGAACAGTCTCTTCTAGTCTCAGAAATACATTTCTTCAGGGCCAGAGTCCTACAGCTTTTAAACATGTCCTTCTTACACACCTGAATGCGCTGTAAGCTGTTTGAGGAATGCAGTTCGAGACTCAGAGGTTGCCCTAGTAACTAGTGATGGTGGGATGAAGCTTCATGTGGACTATATATGTAAAACAGGCAACATGAAAACATGATATGTGAAGCCTGGACTTGAATAAACAAGTAAATGTTTGTGATACCGACATATAAATTCTGATTATAATCTTAATCTGTTTATATCAAACAATGGCTGGATCAAAAAGAGAACTGGGGTTGTGATGGGCTTGTTACTCAAACCACATTATTTATTACTTAAAAATAAAAACTTAAACTGTGCTCAGGTTCAGGTGGTTTCTCTGTTTGAGATGATACCATCTGCTACAAAAAACATCCATGCTTAAAATGTATAAATGACAGTCTTTAAAATGTGGAACGTATTTGCATACAGTTACTTGTGTGAAATCCATGTTCACATCATTCTGTGTAGCTGAGCTGTCTTCTTCCCCACCAGCTCTCCGGGACGAGGGAGCCCCACCTGGTCACCGGCTCCACCAGCAGCTCCAACACGCCGGGTGGCTCAGGCACAAGCAGCTCCGTCACCCTGAACTGGATGGAGTAGGCCCGGGCCAGCAGCTCCAGCTGGCCTGGAGGGATTCTTGGGTCCGGTCCTCTCAGCCTTCTCCAGTACACCCTGAAGTGGCGCACAGATTCCACGGGGTAGTCCCAGCGCAGGGTAGCATTGAGGCGCAGGCAGGGGGACGAACTCTCTGGTGATGAACCGGCTCCACGCAGCCAAACCACATCATCAATGCACAAGCCCCGAACAGGGTCGGTGGGTGGCTGCAGAGTACCCATGTCCAGTACCTGACAGAAACACAGCAGGTGGACAAACTGTTCCTTCAAGACACGTCAGGTTAGATCTGTAAAGTAAACTGGTTGTTTTAATTATTGGATCTATATACCGTAATTTCCGGACTATAAGCCGCGACTTTTGTCACACGCTTTCAGCCCTGCGGCTTATACAAAGATGCAGCTTATTTATGCATTTTTCTAATGGCCACCAGTGGCGCTCGAGCAGAAAAGGTAAGAGTGAGACAGGTGGAATATATGTGTAGAGGAAGACGCAAGTTTAATGTAACGTAACACGTCTCAGTGCTCAGGAGGAAGATGAAGATGGCTCTCACCGGTATGTTTTTTTTAACCAGCCCTGTTAGTGCTGTTGTACCATTTTGCTGCTGTCACTGCCGCGTCACACGCACTGTTTGGAAAGAAAAGCTAAGGTATATTACTAAAACTTTGAAAACTCTTTCTGTGTACCGTCTGTATGTAGGC